>JANHGO010004086.1:0-25716 GCA_024606505.1 Aquila spilogaster | reverse complement strand
GAGAGAAAAAGGCAAAGAAAAAAATACAATTATGAGTTCTGGAAAATTTCTTTTGCATCGGCTGCATTTGCCTTTGGCCCTTCAGTCATTCAGGGGAGTTGCAGTCTGTGAGACTCATGAGGCTTCCCGAATGAACTATGTCTAAGAGGTCATGTCTAAGAGGATTTTTTACCCCACACCTGAGTGCTGGGCTTCAGGCCTGAGAGGTCCCTGACCCCTTGTTATTGTGTCCAGCTTACTTCATAGTCCTGTCCCGTCTTTCAGGTATTAGCTGCTGCCTCTCAGCTGAGCCTCAGCACTTGTGTGACATCTCCTCCACCATCGCACTGCAAAGCCAGGGAAGTTATTTTTAATTGCCAGTGGTTTTAACTCACCTGCTCGAATGTACACCGCACAGGCTTGAGTCACTCACACATACTTCTCAGCCTGGATAAGGTAACGAGTGGAGATCGCTTCTCAAAATGCCTTTCTGCTGTGACCGCCTGCGAGTCCTCCCTCTTCTTTTCAGTACAAAGTCAAGCACTAACAGCCTAAACCACTGCAGGGGATGCTTTGAGTTAAACTGCTAGCCTTGCACTGAAATGGGCAAAAATGCTCGCTTATACCTGCTCCTTACCACCTCTCAATCGCTAATTACTGCCTTGCGATCTGATTTGCCTGGCGGCAGTCTGCTGCCATTGATGGGGCGTACCTAGGGAAGCAGAAGCTCCCTGGGAGATCCAAGCTGGGGGCTGCGAGGTGGCCGAGGGTAACGGTAGGGATGGCTGGCAAGCTGGGGCACGTGTCTGGGCTCAGACAGGCATTTTGGATGCTATCTCTCATGGTATACCAAAACCCACGTAAAGCGCTTAATTCACATGGCCCACAGAGAGCTGCAGTACAGTGCGAGATATAGGACTGAAACAAGACTGAATACACTGAATATACACGAGTAGTAGGCAGCAACCTTTACATAACAAGTAATTATTTCATGTCCAAGAAGGCATTAGAGGCTGTCTGTACCCTGAGAGAGTAGCTTGGCAGTAAGACAGCCACAGCTGAGCCAGAGCAGAAATGCAGAGCTCTTCTCCAACGAGTGGGTGACGCGGGACAGCTCCTTTTGTCACTTTCCAAAATCATTGCACAAAGTGATGTCCGCATATTGGTTAAATAAGTAGCAACTGATTGGGTTTCAGTCAAAATCTAACAGTCTCAGTAGCCTTAGCCAGGGCCCCTGGAAAGCAGAAAGCAAGCAGAGTCATAGCAGTACTGAGAGAGCTGGCACTGACAGCAGTGCGGCGAGTAAAAATATTAATGACAGTGACATGGATGCTCACATAGACTCTGTCTGCTTAGATATAGGTGTCATTCATGCCTGCCCAACACACATGGGAGCAGAGCATGCTGTCTCTGGACACATATGCACCCACAGGTACATATGTATATGCTACGTATATATATGTGGTTAACCACAGTGGATGGGGTGAGAACGAGCTGTGGGGTTCATGTGGTCACTGAAGTGTGATTATTTGAGTGTGCCACTGGAAAGCTCACAGGGCAAATGCATATGGGTGACTTCAGTGTCTGGAAAAACATGCTCTGGCATTGCTGTATTGTACTGGAAGCTACAGATGGTCCCTGACAGCCTTCGTAAGGTGGTATGAAGCAAAATACCTGCGAGAGCGAGGAAATCATTGTGTTGATTAATGCCGGTGTTGTTGGTATTGATGGTTTAGCCGTCTGTACAAAACAAATGTGGGCAATCAGTTCATTTTGAAAAAACTTGTACAACTGAATAAAGGAAGTTGTTGCCTAATCTATTTCATACTAATTGCTCCATGCCACAAATTCAGGGCCTGGTCCAATATGAATTGACACTGAGGAGAGATACTCCATTCACTGCAATAGTCTTTGGATCAAGGCTTCATTTTAAGGGGAGCAAACACAGCATGCTAATTTAGCATCTGAGTCGTCACTATCTGTTTCTTGAGAAGCAGCCAGGCTTGATATTTTGCGTGTAGCCAAATGAGTCTTAGCACTTATATGCCGGATTCCAAGCCAGCAAAGCCATCCTGAGCACATCAAAGTTTCGGTAAGAGCCATGGCCCTGTAGGCTGCTGCGCGCGACAGACCGCCTCGGTCGGGTGTCTGACACGGGGCTCTCACCGCTCCGTTGCCGCACAGAGTCATTTACCACCCAACAAACACTTAGTGCTTATGAGGCATTTTTCAAAAATCACACTGGGGCCATACCTGGGGCTTTAGCTATTTAAACATCTTAAAAAATCTGTCCCTTGAGAGGATTTAACTCAGCAGGATTTAGGCTGCTAAGGCTTGCATCATCAAAGGGACCAAAGTGTCAATCCATCTCTTTTCACGCCTAAGGACATAATAGTATCATGCCCCCTCCCATGAGGGGGTACTGCAGAGAAATTTCCAAGCTCTCAGCACCCAAACTAGCTAGCTCTGGAAGCAGATGGAGTATAATTATAGCAGTGTTGAGCTGCACCTGAACTAATTAGCTCTGCTGAGAAACAGGGATTGAATTTAATAATGCATGTTCTGCCATACCAAAAAGACTAGGCTGCCTTTGAGACCCATGTGAGTGTCTCTGCATGGTGCTGGGCTGAACTCTGTGGATGTACTCTGAAAGTCAGCTCAGAGCTTTTTTTTCACCATAATTCACTGCACAATGTAGATATCACCTTGTCCCAGCATTCAGGTACCATTGGCATAATTACTCCTCAGCTGTCATTTACCTCCTGACTATTAGTTTAGCATGCTAAGTTCTGCATATGCTCAAGATTTTGCTGTCCATACTCACCTAAATATTGAGATCTACCTCAAGGACTGCTGTGGCCTAAAGCCTTGAAGCCTTTAAAATGGGACTGTCTTGGCTATGGGCCTGATGTTACCAGCATCGTCAAAATATCCTCAAAGTAAATGGTAGCTGTGAGACAGAGGTAGAAGACCCAGGTTCAGATCCCTGCTCTGGAGCAGTGATACCTCTCAGACGTGGACTTGAACTTCCATACTTGATACATTTCCTAATTGCTGGGATTACAGTCTCTCTGTCCTCAGTCCTCTGCATATCAAATTATTTCTACAAAGAGGAGCAACTCTTGTGTTGGTGACAGATATTTTTCCCACCCCACAGAAAGCTGGGGTTTGGGATGCTGACTTGGGGTGCTGGTTTGAACTCAAGCTCCAGCTACAATTTGGGCAGAAAGAGCGGTTTGACCCTGTCCCCAACACCCTCAGGGGGTGACTTAACTCCAAAGCTCTCACTTCTCCTGGCCTACCACTATTACTCTTTAAAAATGGAAACCCGATGGTTTCTATCATTCAAGTGGCTGAGATTATTTAGGAGCTTAATGGCTCTAAAGAGAGACTCTGTCTCTCTGGACACATGTAAGCACTGTCCTTTTTTGCTGAAATTTATTTCTTGCTAGTTTGGTCCATGCCCTGCTCAGCAGCTTTCTGTTGACCCTGCACTTAGGTGCCTATCCGTGGAAAATTTCTGCAAGTATTGTAAGAGGTAGAATCAGCACTATGAGTGAGGTGTTGCATTGCTTAATTCCATAAAGCCTAATTACTACCTAAGAAGTGCAAATGAAAATTGGACCCTTGAATTACCTAAAGTCTTTTGACTATTTAAGCCACGGTTCATAACATTTGATGGTTTTTTTAATGTAGTTCCTTTAGACAAATATAATGACTCTGTGTGCTGCAAACAACAAACTACAACTACTGGATCAAACATGCACACAAATCCAGAGGTAAGTCTTTTAATTGGTTCTTTGGTTTTAAAAAACATAGGCTGCAATATTTTGAGCCAAAGGAGATTTTCGGTAGCTAGTGCTGACACATCTTAGTAGGTCAGCTGTTGCAGGGGTAAGTAGTTCTCTCATCAGAAACTCAAAATACCTTTGATTTTTTTGCAGAATCATTCTTGTTCCTGCCATTCTGCTGATAGGGTCTGAAATAAAATCTCTTAACTAGAAAAAGATCTGATTTACAAGATTTGTTATAGCTCTGGTGAATTTAATTGCCTGTGCAGGAAACACAGGAGTCCATATTTCCCTTTCTCTTCTTCTGTTTGCACTACAACATATTTGTCTCAGATAACCTGTTTCTGAAAATACTAGTGGTAAGTGGATGAGTGGAGGCATTAGAAGTAATATTGCATTTGTAATAAGGGGAAAAGGAGAGGTGTGAAGAGAGAAAGGAAAATCCTGAGTCTGAGATCTTCCCCCATGCTTCTCCTGGTGTGGTGCACAGACTGGTTGCCTCTTGTACAGGGGACAGAGTAGAAGTGCAATCTCTCCTTAAATAATTAAATGAATACTTAACCTGCAGGTTTAAAACTTACAGTATATTATAAAACAATTACGTTTCCTTTGCATGAAAAAGCTGAATTGCCATTCAGCTTCTTTTGTCATCTGTATGGAGTTTGGAGCAATTAGTATGAATATATTGCAGGTGCAGTATCTCAGGAAATTGCAAGAAGCTGTGCTGTATTTTTGTACCATAGAGGAGTGCCAGAGCTATAACTCTTGGAAGGGTTGAAAACTGGAGAGATGTGAGCATCTGAAGTGTGATTTTATAATCATAACAAGCACTGATAACCGTCTATTTAATAGGCATGAAATGAATGCCCTATTTTCTCAGATTGTACTGCTACTCATTTAAGTGGAGACTGCAAACTATTTAATTTTAGATTGTGGATTACCTTTCTCATGTGCCCAGTTTATCTTTCTAACTATAGACAGAGTTTTTTGAATGGTAACAGCAGTGGTATTGTGTTAGCTTTGATGTTATCTCCAGACAACATCCTATTCCAGTGAAACACATTTTTGCATATTCTTTAAGATAAACTACTTTGGAATTCATCAGCCCTGAATTTTGTTTGGTATCATTTTGTCATCTCTAATTGTTCATGTAAAACTGATCCTTGTACTGACTTTGAGATGCAGATTCATTTTAAGTGTAAGTTCCTCATAAATTCAGGTGAGCATGGTAAGATAAACGCTTCCTAAAGCCAAATCTCAAAGTGGCATAAATGGTGATTTTTTTTTAATAGAATGATAGCAATCCACATCTGCTGAAGACTTGACCCTTAGAGTTATCTGACCTGATGATAATTTCTGCTGATGCTCCATTTATACTAGTAGAATAGAGGGACCTCAAAGACCATGGTGATTATTCATATATGGTTTGATGCCCTTTTATTCCACCACAGAGGCTTAAAGGAGTGACCGTGGTACTAAGATTCATGCCCGCCATTTTACCTACATGAAATCACTGACTTGATGAATGATACTGATATGGAACGTTTTCTTCTTTGCAGGTATGAAGGGAAAAATTAATCCTGGGGACTTCAATGCAAACCCCAGTGACTTCAGCCAAGACTGTTTTTGCATGGAAAAACTTCTGATAACCACTATCACACACGCCAAGTGACGCATGGGCATATCTGCTTACTTTGACTTTTGGGAAGTGGCAAAGGAGGAGGAAATGTAAGTACCAGATCAAAAAAGGAGCCTATGGCAAAAAAAAGGAGTTTTCAGGTTGTCAGCATGGTGAGTCATCTGCACAGTGTTTCCATAAATATGACAACATCAGTGACTACCCCTTACTTTTAGCTGCAGTAACACACACACACTTCAGTGGAGTGGGAGGAGGTAAGAGGGCTTACACTGAAATGGAAATAGCAGGAGGAGGATATCACATGAAACAAACTCCTGGAGCAGGCAAGACTTGTGACAGGATAAAGATTATTTGTTCTGTAGATAGCAATCCTAAAACCACGGTTACTTGGTGGGGTGTTATAGGAGAAAAAGATATGTATTAAAACTCAGTGTTGTACTGTGATGCACGGATGTTTTCAGAGTGCTAGTTTTTAATGCTGGAGAACAGGACACTCTCAGCTCCCCTCTAGAGTTTTAATGCTAACAGAAAACCTATTTTTTTTTTCATATAATCTTAGTCTGAGAAAACCCCTTTTTCTTTACTGGTTATGAAGTAAGAAAATTTGTAGGCTCCATGGCACTACCCCTCTCCTCTGTCTCTGGGTTCTCTGTGTGGGTCTGTAGCTGATGTGGCAACACCTGTCCTATATTTCGAGTGTAGAAGGAGGCCTTTTGAGCAAACTATCATTTAGAAAAGAGCTAGAGATTGCATAGTCCCCTGTGGCTCTGGAAAAATTTAATGGCGTTGGAGACTAATCCCCCCACCATTGCTCCATGGAGCATGGGGAGCAAATTCCCTTACCTCTGAGGAAGAAGTCAAATGTTCTCAGGGGGGGATCTCAGCCAATTTTTCTCTTTCCCTCCCTCTCAGGTAGAGTTTTCTATGGGAATGACTGAGGATTGACCCTATGGAAATTAGAATTTGAGAAGACCTATTATAAAATTGATTTTATTTCCTTGTCACTGTGAAATTGTTCCCTATAGCATGTTCTCTAATGATTTATCCAGGAGTTTCAAATGTTGTAAGTACCAGTGGTTCTGTATTTCCCTGGCCTGTCTCACTGACGGATGGTGCAGAGATGGGGATCGCAAGATACAGCAGAGATGAAAAGAGAGATAGCCACATAAGATAAAGATGAAATTTCTTTTTTACTGTAGGAGCAAACTGCTTGGGAGGATCAGGATTGAGACCAGCAGCATTTTTGGTGTATATTCTGGGTAATATAGTAGTTTAGATATAGGCTGTGTTTAAAGATGATGAAACTTGCCTCGGACGCAAACCCAACCACTTTTAAAGTTATCTCCCTTTAAATCTATTGAAACTTTTTTCCTACTCTTTTCTTGTAGTATGTTTGCACAATATCTGGGAGAAGAACTTCTTATTCCTCCTCTCTTCCTCTCTGTCCCTCTGTTCTCTTATTAATGCCTCCCTCCATGCAGCCCCCTGCCCACACACACTTTTTGGGAAGCAGATGTGATGAGAAGTGCTGAAGCAACATGAGATACAATGTTCTTGAAGAATCTCTGATCTGCTGAGCAACGTCCTGAGAGATTTACAGCTCCAAAGGATTTACCATAAATAAATAAAACCTTTCAACACCTTAGAGCTCCTGGGAAACAAAATCCCAAACATTCTGAGTTTCGCTTATCACTTCTTATTGCCAGCATTACCGGCGAGTTTGCTGTCTGTTCGGTCCCGTTGTGCTGTCCACCTGCCTCTTGCATTCTGTCTCAAGCAGCCACAGCAATATCCTGTCTCTTCTGCTACTTGTCCATCCAATATAGCAGTGCATGGGTAACGTAATGCTTGAGGATAATAACCTGGTATATTTTCTGTCTTCCACATATGAGATTTGGTATTTGCTACTTTTTTTCTATTTGGTATTGACTCTGGAAATTTTTACACAGACAGCAAATGCGGTTGTGAATTCAATCTCTAGGTTTCTCTTTTCATGGGGCACCTCTTTTCCTTCATTGCTTTTGCTTTGTTCAAATTAAATATGTATTGTGTTTCTGAAGAAGAATGAACTTTCAGTACAAGATAATAAAGGATTTATCTGGTGATAAAACATGTAAATCTTTCCAGAAACTTCAGGAGGATTTTAATATTAATGCAGATCAAATATGGAAATATATGCAACTTGTGAATAGTTTTATGGAAACAGGAAGAGCTGTGGAATCAGTGTAGGAGTAATCCTTATTAGGATAAGTTTCTGATATTGATAAGACAGAAATGCAGTATCTCGATTTTTTTTCTCTTGATTAAATCCCTTCATTCTTTTGTGAAAGGGCAGGAAAGGATAACAATTTCTTTTTAAAAAATAAACTGCTGAATAAATCATTAGAGAAGAAACTATACGGAACAAGTTTGTAGTGACAAGGAAAGAAAATCAGTTGTGTAATAGGTCTTCTCAATTTCTAATTTCCAGAGGGTCACTCATCATTCCTCCCTGTAGAAAAAATAGATTAATTATAGATAATTAATATTTTACTATTTTTAATGTTTTAATAAGCATGGATATCCCTCCTCCTGAGGTGCCCTCAGGGTAACTCTTCCTTTCTCTATTATGAATTTTGGTACAACGAGGTCTTAGTACTCAGTATTTGTAACTTAATACAACATACTAACTAAAATTAATGTTTAAGGTACTTAATTTTTTAAATCTCCTATTTACATTTCCAAAATGTCATTGAAATCATACAATGTACTTATCGGCAAAACAAAACAGAAACGGTAAGTTTGGCGAAAAATGAGAGGAGAAAATCAAGAGGTAAGATACAGGTGAATTTTTAACATGGCAAAGTTCTTGGGTATAATTTTCAATTTTTAGAATTTTTTTTCAAGAATGAATCATGATATCGGTAGTGAAATTTCATAGGTCATGTTATAACCATTAAGGAAGAGAATGGAATAGAGGGAATAGGGGTTCCTGCTTCAATCCTAAATGGAATATACCACTTTGGCGTTACCTGATCACCACTTTTATCACAGCGACATCCCAGTTTGATTTGGTTAACTTTCGCACGTGCTCATAGCTTATACCAACCAATTTAACAAAGCTGGATGTGATTGGAGAGATTTGTGGTTGAAAAATTCACAAGAAGATCAAGGACTTAATCACATAGGATAGTATTCTCAGAGGGTCCTCAAGGACCTAAGTCCTTTGCTGCTTGAAGTCCAGGGTTCCACACCCAGAAATATGCTGAGTACCGAGTATTACAGAGGAAGGGTCACTCTACACAGCGTCTACTTTTCAGAGCTACGTCTCTTCTTTGCAGACAGCTTCCTCCAGCAGCAAATCCTCAAAGATCCACAGTCGTGTTTAGGAGTGTGGGACAGGCGGTGCACAACCAAAGATCCAGAGACCACCTTATTCTTCTAACAGTTTCTTGTAATACTATCACTTCTCAGTCTTAACATCACCATTTTGAAAGAGATTTCAAATTCTCTCAGTATGATGATTTTGCAAGTCTGCATATGAAACTCATTTGTGCTGTGCTCTAAAATAATTTCTGAAAACGCCCTGCTCCCATTTATCATTCAACATGCAGGTTTCTTTCACATACTTTGTTCTAGGACATGCTCTCAGCTAACTAGTGAAAAACCTCTGCAGGATGTTTTGCTCATTAGAGAGGCATTTTGAAGTTAAAGAAATATTTTCCTTTTTATTTTAAAATGTCTCATTGGATAAATAGTATACAGATTTTTCTGAGATGTGCTTTGAGGGCAGCTGCTTGAAAAATGAAGAACAGAGCCTTCAGATCTCTGAAATTAATGGGAAAGTTCAGTAAAATTTGGATTAGACTCTGATGATAAAGCAATCTGAAACAGAAACATCATTAAAAGACACTGGTAATGGAATTGTGAGTTTATTTGTCTGAAAAAGAGCTTGCGAGGTAATAAGTAATGAATTATTGTTAAGAAGTACATCTGTCTCTAAAGGGAAAAATGTCGTGTTGAATGCATTGTACATCTGTACTGATGAAATTATTAAAAGAAGTACCTTTGAGATAAGAGGATGTATTATAAAGACGACCAAGTGAACAGAGGGCTAGGGGGCTTTTATGCTAATTAAATGATGGACACACAGTGAAGAGACAAATTGTTAATATATGCTAAACACAGAGAATCTAGAAGACCATCTGATACATTCTGTTGGAGAGAAAACATGTCTGTTTAATTAAGGGCTGTAATATTGCATGTATGCTTGCAGGCAGAGATAAGGTAGCTAATCTAGCTCTTCCTGAGGTGCACTCTGTCTTTTTAGTGCTTAAATTTCAACCTTAAGATTCCCCTAATGTTGCTGTTTGTATGGGATTGTTGCTCAGTTTCTGACACATACCAGATTCCCTGAGAGATAGATGCACCTCCAAATAATGACTGCTTGACAGGAAGATAGTTTTTCGTATGTGGCTTTAATGCAGACCTTTATTTTACAAAGAGGTTTCTCAGTGGCTCACACTGTCTTATTTTTAATGGATAAAAAAAAAATAGGGGTGAGTGGGAAATGCTGTCATACAGACGTTCCAGATGAGACCGGGACATCTCATTTGAATAACAACCCTATGGATCCATCAAGCTGAGCTGAGACATGCCTCAGCAACCTCGGCTCAAAATGGAGCCCTCGGATCGAGGGTGGGATGCGGGAGCGCCCGCAGCCTGTGCCTGCCGCGGCTCCCCTTGCCGCAGTGCCTCCGCTCGGGAGAGCGCTGACATGGGCAGAGCACGGTCCCGCAGAGGAGCTTAATTGTGCCTTTGCTGTATTACACAGAAACATATGGCTCAAAGCCTACAGGAAAGTATCAGAAGAGGAATTTTGGAGCGGTAACATAAACCTTATTTTGCATGAAGTAAAATCAATATTCGTTGTCTGAGTGCCTTCCCAGGGTTTGAGAGCCATGTGTTGTTCGATTTCACCGAGTTTAGGGTATTTGCCTCCATTCCCTCCCCAGACTACAGTTGTTTTTATGGGGAAGCTGCATTTTTCAGGGTTGTGTTTGTGGACTGCAGTATATGAATTTTGCTCCTAATCATTGCCCATGTAAAACGTTGGGGTGATGGATATCTGCCCAATGGAAAATCAAGTGCCATAAAGTAAAAGCAAACCTGGCATGATGTGTACCTCCCTTAAAAAGCTCTCAGAATTATTTTTTTCAGTTGAGTAGTTCTCAGTAGGACCAAAACAGCCTTCCACAAGCTTTGCAGTGGTAAACCTGTACTATAGTGACTACTGTTCTGAGAGATGCGAATAGTGAAACTGGTACCAATAGCACCATGATTCATTTCTCAGTTTTATTTCAAACGTCCAGGTCTTAAAAAACACCAGTATCTTGTAGCTTCTTGGTACGAAGCCATTTGTAGGCTAGCAAGTGAACCTCCAGGTGGATCCCATGGAGGAGCTCATGGAGCTGCGCTCAGCGATGGGCAGTCACTACCAATGCAGCCAAACTGATCTGAGTCTCTTTGTGCTTGAGCTATAGATGTTTTCCCAAACAGATTAGCACTGATTAGCAAGGAATTATCAGGCATAAAATGAGTTTTTTGGCTTCTAGCCACTGGACACATACAAAGAATGGATATCTGCAGGAGGAGGAAAATGAGTATCCACGCATGAGTAAAACGCTTGGACATATTTGTTGTTGCAGATTTTTGCCAGCTCAGAATAAAAGTGGTCATTGCCAGTTAAATAGAACACCTCTGTCCTTACAGCAAGCACATTGTTTTGTAGAAACAGGAGCTCTTAAATTATTTCCTTTCTGCTTATCTGTGATTATTGAATATATTGGTATTTGAGCATTTCTGTCATTCAGAAGCAATCTGCTATTTAGACAGGGCTGCTTGCTTAGAATGCTGATGTTGATGATGCTGAAAACACGAGGTGAGGGAAAACTCAGGTCCCATCTTGAACAGGCTGGCAGACACTAGGTTGCTTTAAGAGAAGGTAAAAGATGTGTTAAGCACTTAATAGCTATTTAGAGGGTAAGTAAGGAGTTGGGAGTACTTTCCCTAAAGAGAAACTTATTGGAAAGGGAGCTGCTTCAGACAGATGTGAAAAAGAAGGAAATTGGTCCACCTGAAGAAGAAGAGAGTGATCAGTAAAATGGTTGGTCTATTAGTCTGTGGCCTCTGCTCTATAAAATAGGGGGACTCTTGCTTTATTTGCACTGACGATGGGACAACATTGTGAGGTTTCTCTTAACCAGCAGGAACATGCAGTCCGCTCAACCCTTCTGCCATTTTGTTTTAGTTATTCTAAGCAGTCTGTTGGTAGGTGCAATATCCGCACAGTTAACAGTTGAGTAGTACTGATAGGTGTACTATCATTTTGATTACCTTTAACTACTAGGCATGCTGTGATAGTAGGCATTGAGAGATTGAAATATACAGTAGATCTGGTAAAAATTGTCTTGAGTGGACTGAAATGCTTGTTTTTTGCACATAAGAGCTAATGTTTGTTACTAGCACTCATCATCTTGGCTATACATGCAAATTAATTTGACAGCAGCCTTATGATTGACATCTGAAAAAAAATTTATGTAAAAATATAGATATGTCCTACATTTGCTTACCAAAAGGAGACTTTGACATTTTTAAAAGAAAAACCCCAAATAAATATTTTTAATTTTTGTTATGAAACCAGATAAAAAGTGAAAAAGAAATGAATTATGTTTTCTTATGCGTGAACAGAAAGGTGGGTATTTATATCTTATTTCTGTATCTGTGTGTCTACAAAGAGAGTGCTTGCATGCTGGTGGGACAAAGGAGGGGAAAAAGGTTATTGGATATTTGACTTTCTGTTAAAGACTGAAATCTCACTGAATAACTCAAATTTCTATAAAAGCAGATTTCAAAATAAAAATTTTCTAGTAAACTGATGTCTATCCTTTATATGATATATTCCTTTATGGGCTCCAATTATTTAACAGTTTCTTATTATCTTGCATTTTTTTTCCATTCTGTATTTTCTTTCCTTCCCTTATAGATCCTTGTTATCTAACACGTTTACTCATCTCTTTCTTCTCTTTATGCATTCATTTTCCATGGCTGCCTCCTTTTCCACTTCCCATATCTTTTCCTCTCCTGTTGTTTTTTTGGTTTGAAGCTGCTTAGAAGTGTGTGTCAGTACTATCAACTCACATCTTAAAAACCCAGCCTCCCCATGTCTAGTTCTTAAAAGCAATGGGCTAATGAGAAAAAGATGCATGACTTCAGCTCTTTATTTATTTCTAGGCTCACTGTGAATCCTAAGTCATGTGATGCATCTGGGTATGCCGGCTTTACTGGAAGATTCATGGACAGTTACCGTAGTGGTATGATGTTTCCAGACAAACACATATATTGCAGGTGTGTGGCACTGTTTTCACAGTGGTTTCTTGAAGGGTTATAAAGAGCATCCATATTGTGGCGATGCACCAGCATTCAGACATCGCTGAGGTATTCAGACATCAGTGGTTAGCCCTTGTTTGCCTTTAAGTGAATCCATTCCAAGCAATTTGTCATCTCTCTGTTTCCAGCAATATTAAATACACAGCCTTGCAACGATCTCTTGGCGTAGAAGAATGTCTGTACTTGGAGCAGTGTGTTCATTGAAGATTTTTTTTTCACCCTTCAGCCTTGTGTGGATCTTTAACAATCTGCTATACGCTGCCTCTTTCTCTAATCTTCTGAGAGTCAGTAGGCACAAACTGTACTGAGAAAATTATACCATACCACAGTCTGAAACTGTGAGTTTGATTCCAGCCCGTCTGGTGGGACTGCTGCTAAAAGTCAGCATCTAAAGAAGCAGCTCATTTGAATTCTGGGTGTACACGTGAGTTAATACGAATGTGCTCAGAGACTGAAGGCTGATGTATCAAAGACACTGTTCAACACCACCTCAGGAGTGTTCCTAATAGTGCGACCATTTTTTCCTTTCACTTCTGTCAAATTTATCAATGTCTGATGTCATTCTTTCTCAAAGAGAGACCCTATTAATATGTATAAAGTTAAAAAAAAAAGTACATCCCTGTGCATTAACATTTACTCATGGCAATTATGTCTGAGCTTATTAAATTTGTATACTCACCCCCCTTTTCTTTCTTTCTATTCCACCCCTACAGAAAGCAGCACCAGATCTATCAATTTTTATGAAGCTGTGTGTATGTGAGTGTGCATACCCCGTACACACATTTATGGGTGTATATATACATCTCTCCCTATATATACTTCAGTACCAACGACTGAATAATTTTACCTGCTTTTTGTATCTTATTGCTAGAGCATTTCCTAAGAAAACTAATGACTGCTTACCTGGAGCTAGACTGAGCTCTTGGGCAGGCACGTAACTGCATTGCCCAGGAAGTACGCGGGGAAGGAATTGTACCTGAGAGCGGCACAGCTTGTCTTGCCTCCCTTCTCCTTTGTGAAACAGAGAGGTAATTTACACTCCTCCTTTTTCATGTGTCTTTTTCTGGTGCAGGTTCATTTTCCTATGCGGTGGGCCAGCGTGTAAGAGCAGGAGCCGAACGGCTCTCAGCCCTCGCCGTCTCCCTTGTCCCTGCAGTCCCTCTCTCCGGAGCCCGGACCCTCCGTCCTGCTGGGTATCCCCTGGGGATATGCCCCCGTGCCGGGCTGTGCCGGAGAAGGGACAGTCTGAGAAACATTCTCTGCGCGTGGAGACAGCCGTAAGGTTAAACGCTGCGTGTCTCCTCTCGTGAAGCGCTCGCCCGGCCGCGCTTGCCCAGGCTCTCCCTGCGAGGGCCAGCTCTCAGTCCCCGACCTCCCTCCGCTGGGCCGCCCCTCCGCGGGCTGGGGACGCAGCGCTTGGGGAAGGCCGTGCCGGCGGGACATGGCGCCCGTGGGGCGTGCCTCGGCGCTTTCCCCACCCGCAGCGGGAGGACGCTGGGCCCGAAGCTGGGGTCTGCAGCGGCTTTGGTGGAAACCGCCGCTTGTGTTAGTCAGCGAACGAGGCAGGTAGGTGAGGCGGCCCTGTGTAGGGCGAGGCTTCATTCTCTGGAAATGAAGGGAGCGCCTCGAGGCACCCTCCCAGAAAGGGACCGTGGCTCCAGTTCACGTCCTTGGTTTGATGAAGCCCTGCAACCACCCCGCCTCAGCAGGGCTGGCCAGGTTCTGAGGGGCTGGAGCCGGCGAAGTGAGAATATGGTGGCCAAAAGAAAGAGGAGATGTTGTATCTTAATGCTATGTAACTCTTCACACTCCTCCTCCTGCAGGGGTATTTATAGTACAATTAAATCCCCCTCCCTCCCCTTCCAGCTCCGCACTGGGGCCTGCAACTTGCAAATAAATGAATCTTTACAAGAACTTTAAACTGCAAGCTTTAGGTTCAGGGATGCAACTGCCTTCTGCTCTGGGACAGGATAGGATGGAGGAGGAAAGACCAGAGGAGCTAGACTCCTATTTCAAGGAGGAAGTTCAGCGCTGTTGGCTCAGCCACATCAAAAAGGAACTGCTATTGCAGTAATCACTGCAGTACCTGGAGGATACAGTCAGGATTGGAAGGATGCAGATTTGATGTTTTCCTAAAATAAATACAAACATTTTTTACTCTTTTTAGCTGAGTCAACAAAAGAGCAGCTAACTGCTCTGTTAGCCACAAGGTCCCCAGCACTACTTCGGTCACTTTTTCTTCTGCCATGGCTTAAATCACAGTTTAAACATTATCTTCATTTGTTCTCTTAGTGATCCACTGGAAATTAGAGGGCAGAGGAGAGAAGGGAAGCAGGACCCATGGCTCTAAAACCAAGACTTCGGTACCTCTTGCCTTGTGTTCAGCCCACTCCTGGTTGCACCCTCAACGCTTGCATTTGCAGCTGCTCACAGTGAAATATGAAGCAGCCCTGCCTGGCAGGAGGCTAGTCAGAGTGGACTGCCGTGTCCCTAGACACCACCCCAACGCCTCAGGACAGCCACAGTTGTCTGAGGTCTTTGTGCTGGTGACCCCTCAGGTGTCTTACCAAGTATGGTTGGCTCTCCTGGGTTCAAGTGAGATGCTTCAATCCAGCAGTCAACTGTCATCAATAATAACTATATTTATCATAGTCAAAATAAGTTTGTTTTCTTCAAAGAAGCGCTATGTGTTTCTGTTCATGTGACTAACACCACAGTTAACTTCTACTGTGCTCCACATCTGTACAGTTGCACAGCTGCTGAAGCCACTGCGATCTGGGTGATTTATAAGCCCTGTGGGCCACTTGCCTGTCCCATTCAGCAGGAATCTATAACCTAACCCTTTCCCTAATGGTATTAAAAGGCGCAATTAATCAATAAAAGGGATCAGTTAATATTCTCCACGCGTAAGTGCCAAACATTAGAATAATATGCTCTCTTGTGGCTGGCATCCCATTATTTTGTGGTTTAGCTAAAAAGGAAATTGGCAGGACAACCACAGCGTACACCATGGGATTACTCCAAAGATCTGGGGCAGTTGTTATATCTGCTGCAGAGAAATATTTTCTCTGCTGAAAGTGTTTTTTTAAATAAATAGAAAAGTTAGTAGGGAGTAAAATTTTGCTTTCTGTGGTTTGGGAAACTTTCTTCCCTTATTTCAAAGACTTAAGTAGCGTGGGGGAATCCCCTAGCAGCCATAGGCCCTGGGAATTAAATTTTCTCCATCTGTTCCCTCTTCCCTGAGCAACATAACACGACTCCTACTACCATCTATTTCTCTAAGCAGCCTCCTGTGGAAAGAGGGAGACTTGATTAGTGCGTGTGCATATGGTTGCCTGTCCACATTTGGAAAACTGGCCACTAAAGAAACGTCAGCTTGATATTTATTACCATCCTTGTGCTCTCTGCACTCTATACATGAAAAGGTAACATTTCCATTGTGGGAGGCAATACATGTGGGAAACAAGGACTAACATATTCTTACCAGAAACCGAATCAATTCATTTGCTCTACAGTTCTCAAAACAGTCCATCTCTTAATAAAGGGCTGAACTGGGTTCAGCAAGTTTGTGGCTCTTGTGTATCGCCAGCGCTCTGCAGATGATCTAGAATTGTTTACTGGCAGGTGCAGTCTTCTTAGCAATATCTTCTTTTCTCAAACCATTTCAATGCTGTTCATAAAGCAGTAGTATGTATCTTAATATTTCTTAATTCTAAGTTGCTGAGGACTTTTCTAAATGAACTTGTCTTGAATTTTTTTCTTCAGCTTTTTTTTTAATTAGGAATGTTTTTGTTTTCCAGAAAATGCCATTATAAAGTGAGCTTCTCTGCTCTTTCAGCTTTCTGGTGAGTAATTAAAATAGACTCTCCAGTTTTCTGTATGAAGCTGCCATGAACTTAACGCAGGTTTTCATCCCAGGCTGTTTTGTCTATGTCTAAATGCTAATGTTTCATTTCATTTCAGAAGCTACCATTTTTTTCTGGAGCAGAGTCCTTTTTGTTACACTGAGTTTCAAAAGAGCTGGTCTTGCTTATGCCTGAATATGGGTCATTTTGTATCTGACCGAGACCATTTGGTACAGAGGTAGGTTAATTTTAAGATTTGGTACTTGTTTAGAAAAAGCTTTACAGGATATGGCTGCATCCTATGTTCCTTATTCACTAGACTGCTCTTTTTCATTCACCTTTGAAATGCCTATAATATGGTCCATGTGTGTAGACTATGTTTTATGGATCAAGTGAATTGGCAAATTAAGCTGCCTGGCTATGGAATTCAGTTTCTTGAAGTGCAGCACTGAGTCTTTCGTTCCAGTGCAGAAAGGGGAAATTTATAACAGACGTCAATAGATTTGAGATATTGCAGGACAGTTACTTTTTATCAGTGGTGCCTTAATAATGAAGAATTTAAAAAAGAGCACAGTTGTGGAACTTCACAATCACCGTCTGGACACAGACTGGCCTAACATTTGGTTAATGGTTTTGTTGGTTTTTTTTAGGGACATGGCCAGACAATGAAAAATGAACTTCATGAACTTCATGAACAACTGTAAGAAGTTGAGGGTCTGAAGTTGTTTTGTACAAAAGCTTTCGAAGGCCCCAGTCTGTGATTTTTTTAAGTTAATAAATATTACTATTTATTCTAATTTTGATCAAGAATGAGATTTTCAAATGGTGCAAATTGGTTATAAACAATTTTCATCTCAGCCGTCTGTACACCAATATAAAAAAAAATTACTTATTTCATTAGAGCAATTTTGATTTTAAAAGTTCAGTTAAAACACTGCAATATTCTAAGCAATGAAACATAGGTAGGATTGTTTTCAGCTAAATTCTGTGCTAAAAAATAACTAAAATGCCAGTGACTAATTATACACCACCTTTGTCTATGAGCTAGTTAGCAGAAGTATGACTGGGGAGCCTGCAGACAACTTTCTGTAGGAGGGGTATTCAAATCAGAGAATGTGGAAATTTCTCTGTCTCTTTTTTCCATCTGTTACTTCCCTTAGTGACAATTTAGCAACCTTTTCCTGAGTGAAAAGCAATATACGCGTGATCATCATGATTGGTAGCAGAATTGTAGAGTCTTTGATCTCTAAGAGTTGAAGAGAAGCCCATTGTGCTAAACACTATACAAACGCAGCACCTGTGTAAATGTAGCTCTAAAAGGAGCATCCTAACTTGCTCCAAGCAAGTGAAGCTAAGGACACTGGCAATGATAAAATGGCTATGCCATCATCAGCTAATCTCTCCTTTTCTGACAGAGTAAAGTGAACATGGCTGTCGCCATGAGAAGACCCATCGTGACCTGCAGCTCTGCAGAGGTGGGACTCAGCTGTCCAGTTTTACAGTGCCTGAGGGGCTACACTGGACCTCACCCAGGTCGTTGGTTGCAGTTGCACAGGTCTTCAAGTCATCAGCAAAAATATTTTCTTTCCTCACAATACTAAGTTGTTTCTTGACTGTCTGGCCGCTTTCCCTGAACATTTGCAATGAGTTTGTAAAAGAAGAAGATGGCAATACGAAAATTACTTGGAGAGATTGTTCTAGTAATAGCTTGTAATATATTTTAATGATTCTTTTCATTTACTGAATAACATCTCAGGTAGAATCTCATTCCAGACACACACAGTTCTGCTATTAATGCCACAGCTGTGTTACAGCAACTTCTCATAACAAGATATTATTTTATGAGAGTAGCTTCATAAGAGAAGTTTCTTTTTCATTTTCAGTTTGTTGAATTATAGCTGTTTCTGGATCTGATGGCTGAGAGATGGGAGCCTTTTATTTGGCTACAGTTTTAGATAACTACATTATTTATGAAAGTAATCATTTCTCCTTATAATGTATCAGGAAATAATCTGCATAATCCCCAGCTTCTTGCAGAAATCAAAACATGATTCATTTCCTTTTCACAGGTTTTGATGGTGTAAGAACATAGGAAAGCAGCATCTTCAAAACACAGCCTCTGAGGCTAGAGACAAACTTGACCTCTTCTCAAATGCTTCTCCTTTGCTTGGAGAGGCTGATCCACAGGGACCGATGCCAAAGGAAGGTGCTCAGGGCCCAGGGCAATTTTTCAAGGTGGAATAGCTACACAGAAGGAGGATCTTTTTATAAGTAAAAATATGTGCCTGATTCTCCTGTCACTGCTCAACAACATGTGATTATGTATACTATTTAAAGCTGCGTTAAATGCATAAATGTGTGTAGTCTGTGACACTCAGCTCAACAGATATTAAAAGTTCCCAGCCTGTGGTAATCATTTAACTTGCTCTTTAAGACATTTGCAACTGCTTCACATTTTCTATGCCTTTTTAGTGTGTGAGATGAAAGCCAGATTGTGGTGATGGCTCAGGGAGGTACCCCTTCCCTTCCCTTCCCTTCCCTTCCTGCTTTTTTTTTGAAGAAAGAAGGACTGGTTATTTTTATTATTATTTTATACCAACACCAAGTTGAAAACATTTGTAGTTATTTAAGTGCTTAAGGAGGATCTACTTCTTACCTCGGGGTAAGACAGTAAATTCTTCCATGTGTTGACTGCATCAGTTATCCCTACATGCTTTTTACACGCCTAAGGGGTATTTAGTCAGACGGACTCTCTCTGTTCTAGAGAATCTCCAGCAAAGGTCAGCCAAACCAGCAGCACATACTCAAGAACAATGTGACGGGTGTGTATGTGTGAACGGGAGGTCAGTGACATGGTGCTGAGGAAAGAAGGTGAGGGTATCCCTTTCCTTTTCAGCTCCTGCATGAGAATACCCCTGGTTTCAGAACAGAAGAGCTTTGCTTGCTCTGCCATCTGCACTCCAAGCAGCAGCAAGAATGAGGTCCTTCCCAAAACCTGAGTTGAGGTTTCCATTCTCCAGACCTTTTAAAGCGTCATCTTTGCCAATTTATAAGGAAACACTGGGCCAGATCACACAGTGGGGGTGATATGTCTGGTGGGTTCACTCAAACGCTATGGTGCAGAACAAGAGCTTGTCATCCAACAGGGTTCTACAGACTGAGGAGCCTTCAGGGTTGCATCTGCATTTCCTCTCCTGAGATTCATCTTCTCCTCCATGAGCCAGACATAAAGTTCAGCTGGCAGGTGGACATGAAGAGTCCCCTACCTAACTGCATCTGGTATGTATAGTCACGGGGTGAGGGGCAGGCTGCAGAGGTGGACATAAAGGCCTATTTTTATGGGGAGGAGGGAATTTGACATGGGAAAAAATTGTGCAAGTCATACAAGTCACATTGAGCAAATGAGATCTGCCTCTCCCTATGGCCTCTGAATGCTAGGAAAGCTCTCACTAACCACAAAGCTCAATATTCAAATGGCAGTCCTTCCCCTACAACTAATTCACCTTAACAGGGTTATATATATGTGAATAGCCTCACTGGGATCAAAGGAGTCATTTACCTGCATGCAGTGTTGTGCATACCCATTTGCAGGATCAGGCCCTCCAGGCACACAGCAGGTTTCATTGCTCTGCATGTTGCTAAGTCACAATCTGATGTGAATTAAGGAAAATGAAGAGAAGCATATGGTTACATGGCAAGAGTGCTGCAGAATGGTTTAAAGTGTTAAAGGCTTAAATCACACCAAGGCTATAAAAACCAACTTTGTTTATGGAGCTGTACAGAGACCTATTGTACTTAGTATCGATCAATCCATTGAACACCTGATTCAAAATGTTCAATTGAAAGCTGGGGAAAAGTGCTAAATTGAACAATCTAAATAACCTGTGAACCTGACAGTCATAAATCAATGGCACACATAGTTAACCCTAACCAGTTAGCAAGTTGTCCCAATTATTAGCTAGGTTACCTGGTTAGGAGTTCGTTTACACACCCTTTCAGAATTATATTAATACAGAAAACCTCCTTGTGCTGAATGTTTCTCGGTGAACGGAGTACCAGGCTCACTAAAACCTCTCTTCCCTGCTTCTATGCCAGGTAAACCTTGCTTCAATATCAGTATGGACATTTGAAATTAAGAACCAGGCTTACAAAAGGACACACTGTCAGCTTCAGTGAACTTAAAGTGTTGCTACGAAAGACATAGGATCCACTTTTCATAGGTGCTTTATTCTTCATGGAGGATTATTCACATCTGTACGGGCTCTGCCAAACACTGAATCTTTCTGATGCCAGTGTGGGTTTGTTACTTTTGTCACAGGCTCTTTGCAGGCTTGGAAGGACCATGGTATGCTGGCCCATCTTGTCGTATACATGCCTATCACATTTGCCTTTCTTTACTTCCTAAGGACAGTGAAAACACTGAGGTTTTTCAGGAAGGCTCACAAGAACTTCTTGTTTCCGTTAAACCATTTTGCTTAGCATTAGTGGTATTACGCACCTCTAGTTCTTTGCTAAATTAGTCCTCCATTAGCTTTTACATTATTTTATCCTTCCAGCTCAGGCTGAAAGGGCTGTAATTGTCTGGGTTACACATATAACTTTAAAAAAAAATTGGTGTGATGTTGGCTTTTTCTTTGCTGTCCGTTGGAACTTCTCCAGTGTTCTTAGACTTACCGAAAAGGAATATTCATAGTTTTGACATTTCTTCAGCCAGCTTTTTTAAAGCTCTTGGTTGCAAATTATGCAGGCCTGCTGATTTAATTTGTTATTTAACATTCTCCTGATTTACTGCTGGAATGAACAACATTGCATTGTCTTCTTATGACAGAACTGATTTTTTTCTGATTTTTCTTCAAACAGAGATCGGATTTATTTACAGAACATACAGATTTTTGCATATATAATTGACATGGCTACACTTCTGTGTAGTCAAGACCAAAAATCTTTCTTGTTATCCTTAACTCTGATGAAAAAGCTTACTTTTTGCTTCCATCCTTATCAATTTTCTGTAGTTCTTATCTTCTGTCTAATACTCATGACTTCTAATAAATGCCTTTTTTTGCACAATTATTTTGATTTACATAGCTGTTTTCACTTCCATGCAAGTCAACATTTAGGCTAGCCCAGCTTTCATTCTTTTTTTTTTTTAACCCTCTGGTAAAATGTTTTTAAACACTTTCCAGTTATTATCCACATTTCCTGTCTAATTTCTTTCTCCCAACTGCTTTAGCTCATAATTGTTTTCAGCTTTGCAAAATTGGCTCTTCCAATCCGTCAAATATACATATTACTGGTCTGGACTTAATTCTGATTATATATAACAAACAGAAGCAAATCATGATCACTTTTATCTAAGCTACTGCTGATTTCTTTAGTGTAGTTCTATGATATTTTATTTTCATCTGTAAGGATAAAATAATGCAATACAGCATTCCAAAAGTGTTGGACACAGCACTTTTTAAGGAGTTCATCATTTATGGCATATTCAAAGGATATATTAATTTGGTGGCATGAAAACTCCAAACCATGCTGTTCAGATTGAAGTGCTGACATTGCATGGTTTATTTTTCTTCTTGTTTTATGGATGCTTACTTAAGGAGATAGTTTTCCTATTCTTTTGGTAATTACTTGCAGAAGGCAGTAATAACAGAAAAAAAAGCATACCTTTTTGTACCTCTTTTGTAATACACCAATCTACAGATTAAGAATTACTTAACATCTTTGAGTCTATTGCCTAGTTTTGTCATATTCCTTTTACCTTATTTTGATGACATAACAGAATTTAGAAAGGACAGAACTGGCTTCCTACAGAATCCTTCCCAAGGAAGAGGGATGGGTTAGAAGTGGAATATGTTTAACAGCTCCACCCCAACTGACATTTTAAGAAGGGCATAGTGCTTGTCTCAGCTTTTTATACTTTCTTGATGCTTTCCTCAATAGATTGCCAGATGGTAAAGTGGATTAGAGAGTCAGGCTTCAGTACAACATGTAGCCTAGAAACCAGGAAACTGGCTCTTGAGTGGGAAACACTGCTAATTTCAGTGGATCTATGATCTGGCTCTGTATTGTAATTGTTAATGGACAAAGTTAGAAATGACAGCCAACTTTGTGCCCTGAGCTAGGGAAGATGATCTCATTTTGAGTACGTTATTCTTCATGTTTGTTTCCTGCTAAGAATTTTTTAGAGCACTTTGCAGCTACCTTATTTATGATTCTGTTCATCTTTGGTTTGTTGATGTTAAACACTTAGGATACACTTGTGTATTTTTTAATTTGAAACCCTATTATTTTTTTGTGAAGTTATGATTCCATTTTCCCAATTAGATCAATGTTCAACAGAATTAGTCAATTTACATTGTCAAAAATGTATTGCATTTCTCATCGAAACACTCCACTTTTCATAAAATGACCTTTTTGCTTTAGGACTATCACTATAATTAATAACAATAAAATAATATTTTTCTGTGGCGTCTAAATGCTCAAGCAAATGCATCTATTGGAAAATAGAGATTTTTGAAATTACTTTTTGGATGAAAAATGTAGACTCACTAGTGCCAAATGTTTCATGAATACATGTCAGTCTTTGCCACATTTTATTTTTGTTGCTGTCAAAAAGCTGAATATAAACTGTTCTGATCCTTCCCAAATAACAGGTTTCTATTTATCTGTTTGAAGCAAGCTCTTCTCCCTGAATTTTTTTTGTATTACCTCTTCTATCAGAAGACTAGTGTGCTTAACGATGCAAACTTGATTAACTAATGAGATGGTGACGTGTCACTCGCTTCCTTTCACAAACATCTAGCCAAATGAGGACTGGTCATGCTTCTCACAGTCCCAATGTTGTTGTGTCAGAGAGGCATGGAGTGATGGACCAGTGATAGATGGAGAGATTAGACAGAGAGGGTCAGAGCAGTGAGACAGCCACACGTCACTTCTAGGCAATTGGGCCTGAAAAGCTTTGATGACCCTTGCTGTACCCAGTGGTGCTGTGCTCCAAAGGGAGGATGAGAATTTAACACACAGTGCCTTCCTGATATCAGAGGACTTCAATAGGTTTTAAAAGCTAAGGTGATATCACTATCAAGTGCTTCACTCTGAGGGGCTGCCCTCTGGGCTTAAAGAGGTTTGTAGGAAGTCCTGTGCTGTAGCTGCTTGAGCAAGTAACTATATTTGTTCATTGCAGTATGGTGGTGTTTAAATCGTGGTTTTACATGTAGGACTTCCTCCGATGATGCAAAAAACCACGTTAAGTAGAGATGACAGAGACTGCCAGTGGATCAGGAAAGTTCATGATATCAGTCTTTCTGTGGGACAGCTCGCTGAACACAGCCCTCTCCAGCTTTCACATTCTTGTGGGAAAGAAAAACCTATCATTCAAATTTTAGCAGAGCAGCCAAAATGAATTTCTGAGGATTATTTCCAGTTCAAAATTTGCATGATCCTTCTCCTGTGAATGTTCACCTATCCCCCTGTACCAGTGCAACCTGTGGAAGGCAGGTGGGTTACAGAAATGAAGCTCTGGATTAAAGGTGGATCACACTGGGAATAATGACAGTGTGTACTGGGAGGAGGCCACAAGCTCACTCCTCCTGCACTCATCCATCCCTCTGTAAGAGATGGAACATGTTCATCATCAGAAAATAGGCTAATGCAGCGTAGGGAAAGTTTAACTGGGTGTATTGGGTCTGGCTGAGATGGAGTTAATTCTCCGCATAGCAGCCCTCACAGTGCTGTGCTCTGTATTGGTAGCTGGAAAGGTGTTGGTAACACCCCCGTGTTTTGGTTACTGCTGAGCAGCGCTGGCACAACATCAAGGCTGTCTCTCCAACGTTCCCCCCTCACTAGTAGGCTGGGGGGTGGGCAAGATCTTGGGATGGGGACATAGCCAAGACAGCTGATCCAAACTGACCAAAGGGATATTCCATACCTCATGACACCTGCGCAGCAATAAAAGCTAAGAGAAAGGAGGAGGAAAGGGGGGCATCCGTTATTACAATGTTTGTCTTCCAGAGCAAACACTATGTGTACTGAAGCCCTACTTCCTGGGAAGTGGCTGGACATCACCTGCTGATGGGAAGTAGAGAATAAATCTTTTGTTTTCCTTTGCTTCCACGCGCAGCCTTTGCTTTTGCTTTATTAAACTGCCTTTATCTTGACCTATGAGTTTTTTTCCATCTTTTTTTCTCCCTGTTCTGTCCTGCTGAGGAGGGGAGTGATAGAGCAGCTTGGTGGGCACCTGGCATCCAGCCAAGGTCAACCCACCACACCAGGCCTGCTTGCAATATGCTAAAACACGGTCATTGTGCTACTTGTTTGGATCAGTGCTACTAAAGGCTTAACCAAATCACCTTCCAAAGGCTAAACCTGCTGACTGAAATCTAATTTATTTTCCCTTGGTAACCCATCCCGCTTCACTCGCCATTGGATTTAGAACAAGAAGCTGTAGAGAGAGCACCGTAAAATCAGAGAATAATGTGACTTGAAAATGTGAAGGCTGTTCCATAAATAAGCATCTGACTTGTATAAGAGTCAGTCCTGCTATGGGAGTTAATTAACAAACAAGTCATGTCTGTGCTCCTTACCGGTGGCTGCAGTAATCTTCTTGCTTGGTCCAAAGAGCTGAACATAAATAAGATTGTCACAAAGTGTATGGTGTGAAGGAGAATTTGGCATTTGGGAAAACAAATTTAAAGCAAGCCCAGAAGTATCACTGTGAAGTTTTCCCTTTGCAAATGCTGTCACAGTTGGCAGAAAGAAATCAAGAGACTTATTTACAATTTAAATGTGAGCTTGGTCATAGAGGACATTTTTTTGCCGAGAGATGTGGATCAAATATGTCCACTGGGTTACAATGTTGAGACCACCCAGGCTTTTGCTAATGCTAGTGTTTACATAAAAAGTTAGAAACAAGCTTCTCTCCAATTAGAAAGCCAATATCTAACTAGATGCTAACTTGTTATATACCCTGTAGTCTAAATGTTAATAGCTTTGACCTCCTTCAGTTTAATCTTAATCTCCTTGACAGAGCAAGTGA
>JANHGO010004085.1:0-25717 GCA_024606505.1 Aquila spilogaster | reverse complement strand
GGGATCGCCCCGGCCGCCGGGGAACCACAAGTCCCATGGCGCCCCGCGCGGGCGGCACCCCCGGAGCACGGGTGGGCTGAGAGCGGGTGGCAGCGGGGAGCAGCCCGGGCGGCCGCGGAG
This sequence comes from Aquila spilogaster, assembly GCA_024606505.1. Lineage (NCBI taxonomy): Eukaryota > Metazoa > Chordata > Aves > Accipitriformes > Accipitridae > Aquila > Aquila spilogaster. Next base: position 25,597 of record JANHGO010004085.1, on the reverse strand, counting down.
GCCGGCCTCGGGGCGCGCTTACCGGCGTGTCGAAGGAGAAGGCGCACTCGTCCTTGTGGACCCGGTCGCCGGCCTTAGGCACCCGGATGGACGGCAACACCGAGAGCAGCGCTTCGCTCAGCTCCGCCATGACAGCGGATCACTGCAGCTCCGCCCGCGGCCCCACCCTGACCAATCGCAGTCCCGCGTGCTCGGACGGGCTCTGGCCAATCCCGTGCCGCGCGGGCACGCCGGCGGCGTGGCTGAGGGACGGGAGCCCCGCCCACCCGCGGCTCGGCCCGGCCGGCTCGGCCAATCGCAGCCGCTCTTCAGCCGTGATGGGCGGCCCCGCCGAGTTTCTCAGCCAATGGTGTCGCGGCGCGGGGCGGAACCTCATGAAGATCGACAGAAGGCGGGAGGCGGGGCAGGGGCGGCCACGGGGCGGGCCCGGGGGCGGGGCCCCATTCCGGGCGGGGACCAATGGGGCGGTGTCACCGCGGCCGAGCGGGAGATTTGAATCGTGGCAGAGTCACCGGCCGGGCGCCGCTCGGCTCCACGCCCGCCGCCATGGGTGCCTCGGGCAGCGCTCCTACCACCCCCGTGGTGCCCGGTTCTCTCCGCAACCGGCACCTGGCTCACGTTAGCGACCCGCGCTCCCCGAGCGCCGGCATCCTGCGCACCCCCATCGAGGTACGGCTTTTCCCCCTTTCCTCCTTCCTCGCGGCGCTCCGCGGCCCCTCAGCGCCCGCTGCCCCCCGCAGGTGGTGAGCTCCCCCGCCGGCAGCCCGCAGCCCGGCCCTGCTCAGGCAGGCGCTCAGGACGCCGACCCGCGCTCGCCGACTCCCGGCATCTCCCGCACGCCCATGAAGGATGCGCTGAGCGGTGAGTGCCGGGCCGCGCCCCCCAGGCTTTTTCCCGGCGTGAGCTAAGCGCCGCCTACTTCCCCCGTAGACAGCGTGGAGTGCCTGGTCAGGCAGCTCGGAGAGGCCTTCGCCGTCGAGACCATGACCCCGGAGCCGCCGCCACCCGCTGCGGCGCGCCCGCTTGAGGAGCCGGCCCTGCGGGGCGCCGTGGATCTGCAGCCCGAGAAGGACCCTGAGCCCGGCTGCGAAGTGACCGCGCGTCCGCACCGCTGTGCTGGGCCCGGCCTGGCCTCGGGTGAGCCCCTTGGGGGGGACTGAGGGGCTACGTGGGGTGGGTGTGTGCTGGAGGAGCAGTCTCCAATCAGCGCCTCTAACGGTCCTTCTGGCTCCAGGTCGGGGACTGCTTCTCTAAATGAGTTCTGTCAGGGATTGAAGAATTGCTCCCAAAGGGAGGGTGCATGGTGGACACAGCCAGGCTCTGTTTAGCATTGCCTATTGCCGGGACCAGAGGTGATGGGCATGATCTGGAGCACAGTAGGTTCCCTCTGAACACCAGGCAGTGCTTCTGTGCTGTGTGGGTGATAGGGTACTGGCATGAGTTGCCCACAGGCTCTGGGTTCTCCCTGGAATCTCTAATACCCACCCAGATGTGGTCCTTGGCACTCTGCCCTCAGTGTTCCTGCTGGAGCAGGGGTTGGATCAGATGGATCCAGAGGTCCCTGCCAGCCTCAGCCTTTATCTCATTCTGATCCTCTTACTTTTTGGGTACATTCTCTGTAGATGAGATCATATGGTACTTAAAATTCAGGATCCATTAGCCTTGTTGCGGCACATTGACTTGTTTCCTTTGCTCCTCAGGGAGCAAGCACATAAGACGCAAGGCCAGCAACAAGATCTTGGCAACATCTGGTGGAACTGTCCGTTCTCCCTTCAGTATCCTACAAGATGATAATTCCCCCAGTGCTCCTGTCCAACGCCAGGTAAAGCTCAGTGCTTCTTACTGTGGGAGGGGGCTGAAATAACAAATCTTTCAATTTCCATTTTTGTATAGCCTCAAGCTGGATCTGTGGCCTCCTAAACCTGTAGAGCCCAGTGGCATCCTGGGAAAACTTCTGTGGGATGGTGTTATGCCTAGATCCTTTTCAAATCTGGTTCCATGTCTGTATTTTCAACCTTACAACAACATTACTCCCTTCCAGTGCATCCTCTCTTTAGTCTCTAGGAAAATCCATTACTCTTACATTGGAGTGTCAGCTATTCAGTCAAAGCTGAATGGCCTGAAAATGGCTTACATATTTCACTGAGAGTTGACTAGCTCTCAATTAGTTTGTATTTTACAATTATTTTTTCCTTCTGTAGGCTAAGAAGCACATACTGGGGGAGAACCCTGGGGAGAAGGAAGTGGCAGTGGATCTGAGCAGGAGCCTCAAAGCTGGGAACTGTGCTTGGAGTGACTTGAACAAAGAAAACCAACAGTGTCCTTTTGTGGAGAACTAGAGATTTCCTTTCAAAGAATCTTGCTGTAATTCTCTTCTTTTGAGAGAGTCCTCTAGGAATGGGAAATCCTGAAATAATCTAAGGCTCCAGTCTTATGATTGCTCTTCACTTTTCTCTGTTGGGAAGATAATATTCATAACTTTGTGTATTTCATATACAGTACAGGCTCTGGTTCTCTGGAGGCTGTATTGACTGTATAATTCTTACAGTAAATAAATTTATCTTAAAATTTAGCCAGTGTCAGATAGTCTGTATCTGATGTGACAGTAGGAGCATCCTGCTTGTCCAGTATGCTATGTCATCTTTGTTTCACGTTTAAGGAACTAATAGTTCAGCTTTCCATTAGCTCAGATGCTCAGCTGTACCCTGCCTGTACCATACCGCAGCAAAGCTGAGATATGTGAGAAGAGTCAGACCCCAGTGTGATTCAGGCTTATGCAGGAGACTGATCTATGGAGTACTGCTTCTGGAGTTCTGCATGTGATCTGAAACTAATGTATGCAAAGAATTGTACATTATTGTGAATATCTGTAATGAGGACAAAATCCAAAATAGGGTGAAGAAATGCCATGTTTGCATAAATACCTTCATCTTTCTCGGAAGATAGTGTGATGCAGTGACTTATCAGCAATTCCTTACAGAGTAGGCGGATGCCATGATGTGGCTATGAGCCAACAACCGGAATATCAGCTGAACATAATAGCTGTGTCAGATCTCCAAGTCTTTCAGGGATGTAATTTCAGTGCCCTTTTCTAACTCAGAGCAGTGAACTTCAGGACAAATGGGGCTATTCTCAATGAAACAATGGAGGAACACCTTCCTTGTGGACTTAAAAGAATACGCTCTTCAAAGAGAGTCAATAGATGGTGTTCACAGGAGGAGAGCAGTCCTGGAAATAATGTAGTCTGTGGTGCTTACATTAGCTTTCTTTATTTGCCTGGACTATGGAGATCTAGAACAGACATGAAAGCGGTGGCTGATGGCTACTGGTTAGACAGGGTCACTGCACAATATAGAAATGAGGCAAAAAGAGAAGGAACAGCAAGAAGCAAATGATAAATAAGAATAAATAAAACATTCTCTCGTATTCTGGAAGGTCTGAGGGCTACCTTTTCCCTCCTTTATCCATATATAGATATAGAGTTGAGCTAAGTTTTCCCCCATGGAAAATGAGCCCAATTTACACTACCTGCTTGGTGGGTGTTGCATGTTATGAATCTCAAGCCTAGTATGTCTCTGGGGCTGCCTGCAGGAATATGACAGTCACACAGAAGCTAGGCATAGTTAAATCAAAGACAGAGGTCTGGGACAGAGGTGTTGAATGAGGGGTCCTCCAGGGGCTGGATATCAAATGTGGGAAGAGATGTTTGAAGGAAGATGCAGGGTGTTTGAACTGTGCTGTAAAGTCCGGAGATGTAACTTGTGTTTTGCAGGTCTTCAAGCCTGCAAGAGGCTAAAAGTTGCTGGGCTTGTTTAGAGGTAGAGAGAATGGCCAGTGTGTGTGCTTCCCCCTCCTTCCCCCTTTCACTCTAGGAGACCCCTGTAAGCAACCTGTGTAGAGACAAGTGAGAGTGACAAATGGGTGTTTCAGTTGTGCTTGGCTGATGATGCAGTCACCGTGGGCCGTGCTTCCGCTGTTCTTTCCCTCTTCTCTGCTGTCCTTAGTTCCAAATCTTGAGGAAGCTGTCCCAGGAGCCAGTGGCAACAGCCATGCCATCTGCTGTCACCCCCAGACAGCTCACTCTGTTGTCATGGCCAGAAAGGATTCCTGATGGGAGAGGAAGATGAGACATCGGTAAAAGAAATAGGGCTGGGAGAAGACAAAGCGCTTGACTGAACTGAGCGTGCTCCCCGTGGTCTGGGTACTCAGTCTCTTGTGCATCACACTGTTCCTGCGAAATGCAACTAGTAATCTACACCTGTCTTATAGGTGCAAGCATGCAGAAGAACATTTGTGCATGGTGTACAACTAGGGGATCTGGCCAAGGAACAATGTTCTTGGAAAGGTCCAGCTAGATACTTCCTCAACGTAAGAGATTGTTGTCAACTGTTTTCACCATGGAGCCATTATAGGGCTAAGAAAGGATGGTGTCTTTGACAAAACTACAAGAGCGATGCTGTTGAAGACCAAAAGGTGAGCTGTGATATAAATTTTGGGGGGCTAGGAGCCACGTCTGGAAGAAAGATGGTAACTGGACATATCCTTTGCATCACATCTACAGCTGCTTGATAGAAGCCCAGGTCCATGTTCAGCTTGGTGCCTGGCCACCATGCAGCGCTATAAGAAGGTATGAAATAACACTGATGTTTGAGAGCAGTTCAGCTAAGAGGAATATTGACACTTTTCCCTTCTGAAAAACTGTTGTTTAAAGGCTTGACCAGCTTAATATTAAAGCCAACAGTTCTTAAGATACTTGTATTTATTATTTGAGCACAAGGAATCATTGCTGAGTTTTGGTTGGTATAGGATATGTCCCTTTTAGAAAAATTAGGGTTACATTGCTTTTCCTTGCTTTGGTAGCGATAGAAGATCTGTGCAGAGAATGGAAGATGTACCTCCAGGAGCCACTCACCCACACGTTCTGCTTTCAGGGAGTCCCAGATGTTGCAGTTGAAGTCATCATATCCAGCAAGCAAGAGGCGCCCGCTGCGGGAGAAGGCGACTGACGTGATTCCACAGATGATGCTTTCATGAGAGTACACTATGAGCTCCTGGTCTGCCCGGAGGTCAAAGAGACGGCAGGTGGCATCATCTGAGCCAGTGCAGATGGCTTCACCATTAGGGAAGAACTGTGAAGGGCACACCAGATTTTAATGAGGCTATGTCCTATGGATTTTCACCCCTCTGCTAACTACCAGAAAGGCACCTTCTCATACGTGCTTCCTGGGTGTGTCCTGCCCCCAACCCCCACAGCAAAAATCAAGCTCCTCAGAAGCAAGTGTGGCAGAAGAATAGCCATGTGTCAAGTGAGAAAGGCTGTGCATTGCAGAAAGCCAGCAGACTCATTTAATTAGCAGAAAAAGATTACACTGATACACCTCCTGTCCTGTCACCTCTACGGCTCTGGTTTGAATCCTTGTCTCTACGGTGGATACTTTCCCCAGATCTCTCTGCTGCCTTATGTAAAGATTTGCTCTTCAGGTGATCTCCTTGTGATCCCAAGTTACCACCCCTACCAGCTGAAGACGAGACCTTCAGCTGAATTAGATATTCCAGCTACCTCACTTGTGTCTTGTCAAGGCTCCTAGATCATGCCTGAACTGGGGCTCCCAACAGCTGGTATCAGCAAAGCAGCATAAACATGTTATTGTACTGAGCTCCACATATGATGGTGTACTGGTTTGGAGAATGGCAGGTGCTTTGGTGCCCCAGTGCCTGGGAAGAACCAGCCCCCAACCTGAACTCGGGCCCTCCTTTCTTCAGGCTGGATCCCGATACCCCTGTTCCTCACATGACTGTGACAGTCCCTCTCAACCTTGGTCTGAGACTCTATTTCATTGCTGGCCCACCCTCTGTTTTCTCTTCTTCCCCTCTAGCACAGAGACGGCATACGTACGCAGATGGCATTGATATCAGACTCGTGCCCTGAGAATGTCTGGCGGCAGGTACCCTCCCGCACGTCCCACAGTTTGGCAGTGGCATCACAGGCCCCAGAGATGAACAGTTTGAAGTCTGGGGAAACTGCCAAGCTCATACAGTCTCCAGTGTGACCCAGGAACACGGTCTTCTGCTGCCCTGTCTCAATGTCCCAGAGTGCACTGTGGGAGAGAGAACTTGTCAGAGCCAGACAAGGCCAAGCAGCGCTGTTAGCTGAGTTAAAGAGTTGTCCTGCTTGCAGAACAAAGGAGGGAAGTCATGGGCCTGGCTGCCACACGAGATGAGTTGGGGCGTAGTCCCTGCTGTTTCACCCATAGACCTGTATCTTGACCTGACCTCAAAGGGAAAAGCAGCAGCTGCTCCGCCAAGGGAGATCAAGGAGTCTGACTTTCCTGAGTTGCTCTTTGTGGCCTTCGGGTAAAACAATTCATCCTTACATGAAGTGGGAAGAAAGGTGCTGCAGAGTGAAAGAGCATCACTTGCTGAGCCATGGGAGCCAGAGGGGCTGCACATACTCTGTGCCTGAGATCACACACCACTCTGAGGCGGAGTTCTCCCAAAATGCAGTATATGAGGGGACCAGTGTGAGATTTCAATGCCTGTGACCGCTCGTGTCAATGAGATACAGAGGATAACACTTACCATGTGGTATCTCCAGAGCTAGTCACAATACTGTTGTCATCAAGAAATCGGCAGCAGGAGAGGTAACCTGGGGAGCAGGAATCAGTGAGTATGAGAGACAGAGCAGGGCCAGAAGAGTGAGATTTGGAAGCAGAGGCACCTAGGTCACTGGTAGGCAGCACACCCACCTGTATGAGCTGAGAGTTCCCTGCTCACTTTGACATTGCCTTCACGCGTCTTGAGGTTGTAGATGGAGCACATGTTGTCAAGGCCCCCACAGGCCACAAAATTGCCTGAGGGTGCGTAGGCACAGGTCATGACCCAGGAGGAACGCAAAGGGATGGCATGAACCTGGGTGGACAAGAGACCGTGTCTGGCCTCTGGCAGCAGAGGGGATGGGAGAGCAGGACAAGGGCATTTGAGGGGTTCCAATCCCGCATCCCATCCCAGTTTTCTGCAACCACATGACCCTTACCTTGTTAGTTGTGTACGTGTCCCACACAATCAGTTTCCCATCTTGTGAGGCACTGACCAGGAGTCTGTGAGAAAGGAACAAGATTGTGTTAGTAGCTCTTTCTCTGCCAGAGCCTTCTTGCTCTCTATGCCTACGTGCTGCCGAGCACCCAGCAGATCAGCAGCATCTCTCTCACTTGGAGTCTGTTGACCAGTGCATGGCATAGATCTTGGCCAAGTGCCCACGCAGAGTCCTCCGGGTCCGCATCTGAATACGGCCAACAACCTCCATTCCAGATACAATCTGAGGAAAGAGCAGGGGGAGAGAAAGAATTAAGCTGGGAACGACAGGAGCCACACTTGCCCCCCTGTCCCTGCTTCCTAATTGCTTCCAAACTGGAGAGCCCCTTGGAAGTGACGCTAGCTGACCCCATGCATGCTAACCTGCCCAATCAGCCCCGGCTCTTACCTGAGCAAGCGTTGTGTCTGCACAAGCTTTCCGGGCATCCTGAAGGAGAGACAAGAGTGGATGAGAGCAAAAAAAAACACCTGTGTGACAGAGGTAACAGCAAGTAAAATTCAGGGGCATTCCCTAAAGGCTCATTTAAAGTGGATAGGAGTTTTGCTGAGTTTGTACTTTATACAGCACAGGGGGCTCCTGGTCTGTGACCACGGCTGCTCAGCACAAGACAAACAAGCAATAGAAAGGCTGCCCAGCATCCAGTTCCCCGTGCAACACTTTTTCTATGGATCCTTCAGCCTGGCAGAGCACCAGCTGCCCCCACAGACAGAGGAGGTCTGGAGATGAATTAGTCTGCTCCCTTTTCCCCCTTGTTGTCTCCTTTCCCTTCCTATCCCTCCCTCCATACTAGGAAGATCTCCATTAGCATTTAGAGGGCTGTATGGTGCTGTAGAAGGCTCCAAGGATGTACTTGGAGAAAGCTCAGCTCCAAGTTGGAGTCTTGGACACAAGGGATAGACACTCTGTCAGCAGTTTCATGACTATTGCCAGCGTTACCGCAATCTGCTTCTTCAGCTGCTCAGCCTCCTGCTTCATCTGTTCCATTTCCCCCATCTTTCTGAGCTAGAGGTGGCTTCTCCACGTGGGCAACTTTGAATCTGGGAAGACAAATTAAGGGAGAGAGATATGAGGTAGAAAGGGCACCAGTAGGACTGGTTAAGAAAATGCAGGTGCCTCTGGTAAAGGCTGATTTTTAGTTGAATGACTGAAAATGTCTCACTGTATCTGGTCAACACCCTTAGCATTTGGGAAGGTCATACTGGACCTCATCAAAAGTCCTTTTGATCCTGTGTCCTGCTTACGTGAACACTGAGAAGCTGAAGACCTCCAGAACATCTTGCTGAGATTCTGCTGCACTTGTCCACGTATTTCTTCAATTACAACCTCCCTGTGCCAGGGCCTATAAAGCCCTGGGTGTGCTTTTCCCTGTCCATGGCCTAACTGTCTCAGCTCCAGGAGGCTGAAACTTGATGAGGGAAGCCCAGAGGCTGTGGGACTGATTTCCTATCCTTTGTCACAGGCAGGCAAAGCATCAACAGGCAGTGCTCACCAGTCCTCCATCAAGGAAACTGAGGGATTGTTAATGTGCTCTATCAGAGTTCCCTTCCAGTTTCCCATTAAAAAAAAAAAAAAAAAAAAAAAGGTGGACACCTAGGGAGGAATCTAAGAATAACACAGGCAGATAGTGGTATTTCTCCTACTTTCCTAGCCCCACTTTCTCACTGGCTTCCAAAGCTAGAGGCAGCATTACTATGTGCAAGGCTTTCACAGGTTTTTCTTCTACGCAGTTGTCCCATCACTTTTTGTGCTGTTGTCAGAGTTTAGTATCCTCAGTGCACCGTGGTGAGGAATTCCACAACTCAGTGGTGTGCTTTATGAAGAAGCTCCTGGTTCTGATACACCCAAATGGCAATAGTTCACTTGGAGGTTCTCAGCTTTTGAGTTGAAAGAATCTGCAAACAAACAGTCTCTATTCACCTCAGTGTCACTCAGGATAGTATCAGTCCTTGTCATACTCATCTTCATCCATCTCTTTTGCAGAATGCAGGGCACACTTAGTCATTCCTTACATGTAAACTGTTGCATCCCATCACCTCTGTTGTTCTCTAAGCGCTGTTCAGTTGTTTACAGAGCATAGATGATATGCTTGTGTAGAGAGGGCAATGAACCAGAACTGCAATTCGTGTTCAAGTTACAGCTACACTATATGATTGAACAACATCTGAGTTTTGTTCTCTCTTTTCCGTTTGGTGTACTTAAACTCCACCAGTGATTCTGGCATCTCCACTCTTGTAGACTCTTGTAGGTCTTTATTATTTCAGTCTTTCTCCTTGGTAGGTATATGTGTCCAGAAATGCTTTAGGTGTTCATCCTTAAAGCTGGCACTTTGCCCAAGGCCTGTGAGACTCCAGCAGCACCTGCAGAACTATTTCTACTCCCTGCGAGCCACAGCATCTCTATCCTGCTCTGGCCTGTTGTGTGAAGACCTAGCTTCCTCCATGCCAGGCTGCTCTCTGCCTGTGGGCACTCCCCAGGCATTGACTGCTCCTGAGTCCCAGTTTTGCTTACAGTTTTTGCACAGTTGCCCCCTTCAAACTCTTCAAGTTTCTCTTTAGAATCCTTTCCCCTGAGCAGCTCTGTCCTTTGATGCTTCAGGCAGGATTAATTTCTGCTTGGTCAGTGTTTACTGAGGGAGATGCAGGTTTCCCTCAGCTCCCAGGAGGCAGGTATTTATCCCTGGGAGAGGATTTTTCAGACTACACTTAGCAGAGGAAGCCTTGTACCAGCTGCCTGCAAGCCTGAACAGGGTTACAGCGTGGCTGCCCCTTGCCTGCTGCCTGTACCATGCATGGTGAGAGAGCAGGGTGCAGGCTCAGGGTCACCATGTCAGAGCCTGGGGAATGCACCTAGTGGTGACTTAGGGCTGTCAGCCTCAGCTGTAATGAAGGATGGAGGGGACCAGCAACTGAGCTGGCCCTTAGCCACTGTTTTTTTCTTCTCTTGACAAAGCAGTGGTGATGACGTTTCTCCCAGAGGTGGAACAAAGAGGGCTGAATAATATCAGTCCTGAAAACCCACTTGAAGGCACTTCTCTTCCGAAAAGGGTTGGACACCCCACTCCGTCCCTCAGCTCATTGGCTGGCTGGGCAGATGCTGAGGAGGCCTTGCAGCTTTCAGTAGCAGGCTCCTCATCTTGTGGTGTTTGTCCCTCATCTTTGGTGTACAGACAAGCTCTGGATGCTGTGTTCAGCTGTGGTCACTGCCTCTTAGCACACTACGTGGCAAACCTGAACTTTCAGCATCCCCATGCAGACCAGCTCCTTTATTCTGGTCCAGAACTTGCCTTCTCACAGTTTTCCCCAGGACCAATCCTACCTCCCCTCCACCACACCTCCACAGCCCTCAGTGCTGGATGCCTGTTTTGCTTTCCATTCACTCTCTCCTTCCATCCTCCCCTGCTCGGTCCCCAGAGCATGAAGGCTTGGCCTCTCCATGGTAATCTCTTCCATAGAATCACAGAACCATAGAATATCCCAGGTTTGAAGTGATCCACAAGAATCATTGAGCCCAACTTCTGGCTCCACACAGCACCACCCAAAACTCAAACCCTATGTCTGAGAGCAGTGTCCAAAAGCTCCTTGAACTCTGACATCTTGGGGCAGAGCCCATTGCCCTGGGCAGCCTATTCCAGACCCCACCACCTTCTGGTGAAGAACCTTTTTTTAACACCCAACTCGACCCTCCCAATGCAGCTCTATGCCGTTCCCTCAGGCCCTGTTGTTGTCACCAGAGAGATCTCATCGTCAAGCTTCTCCTGGCTGGAACAGCACTGTCTCTCTGCTGTGCAGGCCATCATTTCACAGACCTTTGCCTGTCTGAAATCACCATCCATCCACCTTCCCTATGTCATTCCCATGGACTTCTGTTCTTGTTGCTCAGACCTGCACAGCAACGGGAGCCATTTTCCTCTGTTCCTTCCACTCCTGCAATTCTTACCCAAATGAAATGGGCTGCATGCATGTCCCCCAGCACTCCTTGGGTCCACAGACTCTTTTGTATCTCTCCTGTTTGTTTTTTTAACCCGGTCTCTTCCTTTCCCTGGATGTATTTTTTTTCTCAAATACGGTACCAGAGAGCCATTTCCTAGGAGCCTTCTCTGCCAACGTGCATGACGAGATGCAGGGCTTCCAGAGCTGACAGGAAGATCAAAGGGCAGGGGCATGATCTCAAGGATGGATAAAAAGGGCTAAGTATAGAGAAGGTGCAGCTCAGGTTCAGATCTCCACCTGAATCTTTAAATCCCTCTGAGGGAACAATCTAAATGATGTTGGGAATTGTTCTCAGCCTCAGAAGGACAAGGAGACACACAGCCACACATGAGCGATAATAATAGCCCCAGTTTCACCTGGCATGTTCACCCACCACATTCCACTGGAATTTGTTCAGAGCAAGTTACCAAGCTCCACTGGAGTGCAGCTGTCTCCTGGGAGGACCATGGCAGGTGTGCGGAAAAGCAGCTTGTCATGTAAATTTAGGGCAGGAAATGGGGGAACTGAATCTGGGAAGATGAGGGGAACACGGAATGGAGCTTGGAGCCTGGCCAAGGCACAGTACTGCCCTGAGCAGGACCTTAGGGATGCACATTTCTTAAGGATCTGCAGATAAGCTCACGGAAGCTGACAAGATTGGTGTTAAATGGAAAGGCTTCCAAATGGTGCACTCTCCATGCTTTCTGGAAGTAATGGCTCTTTCAGACCAACGCTAAGCAGTAGAGAAAACCAAATTGTTAGGCCCCTTTGACAAATCATTTTCAACATCGTCACCCTGGCACTGCAACAGAGCAGGAGAGGACCCACGGCACCAGCACTGCTCCATAGAGCTGTGCCCCTAGAGAGCCATGCACAGCTGGCGAGCACAGCACTGCAAACAGCCTGTGCTCAGTCAGCCCACCTCAGCCCCTCTTCTGCTCTGCATTGCTTGTGCTTATCCAGTTAACAGTTCCTAGATTTTGAAAGCAGTTTTCCTTTCCTCTGCTCTCCAACACAGTGTTTCCGCTGAGCTCTTTTCCCTTCTGCTGGAGTCCCATGCTGCAGTGCTTCTGTCAGTGGACTGCCAGACCTATTCTGAGCCCTTGGGCGCCTTCCCTGCCTTTTGCTGCCACACCATGACCTGTCAGGGCAGTAGCCATGTACTCTGCACTGTGTAAGAGCAGCATCCCGTCCTACACCCCAGGGCATGGTCCTGCTGAGGCACCTGCACCATGTGCTTGTGGGGATGGGGGTGAGCAACAGGTGGGAGAAAAGGGAGTTGGACCCCCAAATTTTCTGGCCTCAGGGTGGATTCCCCCACACTGGGCAGGGAGTGGTCTCTCTGTGGGATGCTGAAGGAGGGCTGCAAATAGAAAGGGGAAAGGTGCAGGAAGGAAGACTGAATATTAATAGGTAGCATCCCTGGGTCTCCGCATAATCCCCTGGCTGGCCTTGCATGCTCGCCCTGGTGACCCTGGGCTCCTCGCAGAGCCGGATACAGAGATGATCCCCCTCTCCTTTGATGGAGATCAAAAGCCAGGGTAAAATTACCCTGCTCTGTTCCTCTTTCTGTGGACTGCTCACCATCCAAAAAGTGTCTGGCTGCAAAGAAGTGTGCAGGAACACACCGGTAGCACAGAGCTGCACAGAGTGGTGGGCACTAGCCTCCTCAGGGGAGGCACTGCCTTCCTGCCCCAGTCTGGAAGCTGGTGGGATTTACCTGCCAGGGTGAGAACAAGTGACCTCACCCCAGTGCAGAGCCCCTCATCGCTGTAAAGGCACCTCAGTGCCATCCCCAACTTCTCCATCAGTTCTTCCCTCCCTCCTCCTCAGATACCTGCACACGGGATCAGCCCCTGTGCAAAGACCCCAGTGCATGCCACAGCATCAGATCAAGGAACCCAGCGTCCCAAGTGCCAGCCTCACCACAGTGACACGGGGGGCAACAAGGCAGCATCCTTACCGGGATCTGTTGCGAAGCCTTCCCTGGTTGGGACCCTCACAGCCTGCCTCCCAGCTGAAGATTGCTTCCCACCAGCCAGAAGGTCCTCGTGCCCTCGTGGTGCCCAGTCGGTCCTGTCGTCCACCCTGGCTCCCTCTCGGCTCCTCAATCTCTCCCAGGACTGATCTCCCCATGGGGAGCTGGAAGGCTGTGGACGGGAGGGGCTGGGGGAGGGCTGATTCCAGGAGCAGCGTCAGGCAAATTAAATCAGACACCAGAGACTTGGGGAAATCGGATTGGGACGTAATGCAAAGCAGGTGGATGGGGAGGGGTGAAAAGAGAGAGTAGCACACTCCTCCTGAAGGGAAAGAAACCATTGCGGACACATTTGAATCCCCGTTTATGTGAGCCACAAACTAATAAAGTGAAGATTAGCCAGAACAGACTAGGATTATAAACCACTGGGGCAGGGCTTGCTTGTGCACCTCATGGTCCACAGGAATTCCCATTTTCGTGGACACAGAGTACCACTTTTGCCCCGTGCATGTCAGGAAGAGGGGATGGTGCCACTCACAGTGCCCTGCCAAGGCGAGACCCACGACAGTGCAGGGTCGGGGTCCCAGCCTCTCTGGGCAGCAAACTTCAGCTCTGCATAGGGAAAACAGAACTGGGCACAGAGGCCAGGAGTGGCAAAAGATTTGGTGGCGTGCCTTTTGGCAGCCACTTCAGTGGGATGCTGCGAGGGGATTATCTTGGCCTCAATCTTTTTTAATCTCTCCCGCAGCTTTGGCCCAAGCCTGAGATAAATACCTTTTAACGGATCTCATCTGACGTCAGGAAGCCATCAGTCTAATCACCCAAGCCACCTTTGGGTAGAGCAAGCCAGAGCTGCGGACATGGGCCCCACACCCCACCAAAAGAGTCTCATCAAGCAGGAGACATCCAGCAACCCCACATAAATCACTGGGAGGAACCTGTGGATGCTCGGACCTTGTGGATCTCCTTCTAGGGATATGGAATTTGAAATGCGTGCATCAAATTTTCTTTTTTTTCCATGATCCTGGGAAGATCAGGAGGCAAAAAGTGTTGCTGATGCGTGATTCCCAGGTTTGCCTATTAAGGAAGTGCCAGGATTCAGAAGGGGGAAAGGCTTCCCTGCTTCAGTCCAGTTCCTTCAGCACTGTGGGACTGAGACTAACACAGTAGCGCCCACTTGGCAGGGACCCTGAGCCGACAGCAAGGGGGGAAATGCTCATGTACCTCTTACAAAACTGGCCTCAACTGTTCAAACTTCTTCCATACCACACTTGTGGTCTCCACACAGATCTCATCAAGGCCTATTTCATAGCTCTGATGCTACCCAAGAATACGGTCACTGCTCTTTTTCATACTCCATATCCACCTCATTCAATTCCTGTTTGGCTACAATATAATCCCATCTCTGGACACTAATCCCCTGGGCAGTGACAGCAGATTGTCTCTGTATCAGCATGGAAAATGATAAACAAAATATCTGCTTTCAGGGACAATTTGGTGCATGAAGAAAAGAAAAAAGAAAATAAACCTCACTTCAGGGAAATGTGTGTGTACAGTGCTTCTTCTTTAAGGTAGCTCCCACCTTTTCCAGGGGTAAGCCATAGCAGAGCTTTCTTGCCCTATCGGACGTAGATGGCATCTGGACAAATACTTTGTTTGTTTTCTTTCATTAAGGGCTCAATCTCCTTCCATCATTTGTTAATTAAATTTCCATCAGCAACCCATCTGCATGTGTCCCTCCTCGTGTACAGACTCAAGCTCCCACTACGCATGTCCAGCATTTTCCTTTTATTCCATATATTCACAGTGTCTCATCTTCCCTTGCACATGCCAGTCTTGAGGTTAAGGTTTGCAGGCGCCGAGGAAATCCAGAGGCTTCCCCTTTGAATTCCTGAATATGAGACAGCCCTTGCTCCTCAAAGTCTCCAGGCTCCTCCTAGTGCTCTTGGCTTTTGCCCCAGAGGACCAAGAAGCTTGTTCTGAGAGGAGTCTGGCAAGGGGGGCCTGCCTTCCTACTTTGGAAAGACACAAACACGTTGGCAGGGCACCGAAGAAAGATCCTGGTGTCACTAACTTTAGTACTCTGTCCCCACTGCCATTTTTCCTCTGCTGGGCAGTCACAGAGAAGAAAACTGCATTCCCTCCCCATCACTATGGCTCTAGCATGCTAATAAACTGCTCCAGGCGTCTGTGGTCCCTCTACTACCAAGACCTGTGAACCCACTGTGTGTGCCAGTCCTGCCCAGGGCCCCATGTACTTAGAACTCATCTCTGGCCCGCAGCCCCTTGGGGTGCTGCGTCCTCTCCCAGCCAGGCTTGTGCCTCTGGCTTGTGGGCCTGGCTCCACCATTGGGAACAAGAGGCTCTGGGGAGGATCTGCTTTTGCGATCAGCTCCCTGATACTCTTCTCCATCAGGCTGGTTCTCTTCCGCAGTTCTCTGCTCCATCAGCTCCTCTGCCTTCACCCGCTCCTGCAGCCATAGAGAAAAATGATGTGAGCTTCTCCCTGCTAGGATCTCAGACCTGATCACAGGAGCTGGAAAGACCCATATGGTCTTTGCCACATCCACCCAACCCTGCCAGAGTCCATTCTCTCTTGCCAGACTCATCAGAGACTGACTTCCTCCACTGGGCATCTTCTCAGAGAACAACCATGAACTGCTGCCCCATGGGGAAACTCAAAAGCGATTCCTCAGAGGATCTGATCTAGTTTGAAGGTGTTTGTATATGTTTCTCCAGCATGGCCCTTTACCTGCTCAGCGTGCTCCGCAGAGTGCGTGTACCAGAGAGCAATGGCACAGCGCCTGCCTTGGCTCACTGCCCGCACGCCGTGGGGATTCTCCTTGCCAGAGCTGAAGGCTACCAATCTCCCACACTTAGGATGCACTTTAGCCTGCCAGGAGAGAGAAGAGGCAATGAAACCAGCAGCCCCTTGCTCTGGGGTACACTGTCCTTCTACAGACATCGTGCTGCTGACAGACTGGAAGAGCTTGGAACATCTCTGCTAGAAAGGAGTTAACCTCTTCTCTGAGATTTGCCTCAATTTGCCTTTAGCTGCCCTTATTTGAATTTGCCACAACACTAGTGCTGGACTGTGTTTGAAGTGGGATCCAATTACTAAGTGGCTGCCTTCCACCTAGTTTAAATCTCATGCTCAGTCCTCTGTCCTTCATTTGGTCAGTCCCAGACTTACCGTGACAGTCACAGTGTCCATTTCAGTGAAGAAAAGGCTCCCACCTCGGAAGTCATCATTGAGGTAAAGAATGCCACTGTGGACAAAAAGAAAGAGGACATATGGATTGTGAAGCTCACTCAACCATGGTGCTTCCCCACACTACTTGTCACAGGAGAGTGCAGCACCTAATTAATGCCAGAGGTTCAAAAAATGACTCGATCAATTATCGCGAGAATCCATTTGGGGGTGTTAAATACAGCAGTGCTCAGCTCAGGCGAGTCCTGAGCTGCAAGCCACAGGAGGTCGGGAGAGTACTCCATGGAGTTAGATCCACACACTCATCTGTGGCACCACTGTGACAAAGCCCTGGGCTAAGCAGACCTTAGTCCTGACCTGGCATGACCTTGTTTGCGTTTTAATATTGTGAACAATCCAAAGCCTGGAAGAGGAGATAGATCAACAAAAAGTGTCATGCCTTAAGAACCAAATAATAGAGGGTAACACAGGAATGGTCAAAAAGAGGCATGGTGCACGTGGAAAAGAAAATTAAAACAAGAGATTTCCCTACTCGTTCAAGACAAAAAGAGAAGCAGTGAGGTGACTGTGAAGTGCAGGTGAGACCACAGTCAACTAAACGAAAAAAAGAACCACAAACTGGGCGAGTTCTTTGTATTCGATTAAACCAAAGAAAGAATGCCACAGGAACAAAAGGGGCTCATTCCTGGGACTAGCTGCAAGAAATAAATATCAACACTGTGGCTGCTGAAGCAAAATATTAAAGACATAATTACATTTACATGATTACCAGCCCTGGAGTCCATAAAGTTACAGATCTTCTCCCACAGGGTTTTAAAAAGACTCAAATAAGGGTTGTAACATAGGACTAGAGAAAAGCTAGGACGGCTCTCATGCATACAAAGGGGTAGGAGGATAGCGATATTGGCTGAGGCATCAATAGGCCTATTCTGAGGAGATTGATAACTGAAGGACAAGAGGTACATGGAAAACAGTTTTGTTACACGGGTATACTAAAAGCACTGGGTTAAGTCACATAATCTTTGATAAAACAGTTAATTTCTTGGGGAACGATAATGTACTCAATTTTGTCAGTCCGGACTCTGCTAAAAAGTTTTCAGAACAATGGCACTAGAGAAATTACTAATTAACACAGAGAAGGTGAAGAAGAGCATGTGAACAGCACACAGTGAATAGTACACAAATGGCACTGAGAGGACTACTGTTCACCTGGACGAGGATTACCAAACTCTTGGACCCCTTGGCCCAGTTCTGTTTAATATAGCACAGATATACAGAAGTTGTTTTTGAATGATGTTTCTTAGATGGTCTGGAGCATAGAAGCCTCTTTCAAAAGGACACCAGAAGAGCATGGCCCTTTTTGAGCTGGTTGGTCTACCACACTTCACTCTGCAAGAAGGCAGAATACTCTCAGAAATAGCTGAGTAGCATAGATCCAGGCAGGATATTTTAATATACACTGACATACAAGTGAGAGAATTCTACTATTCAGGAAGGAGTGAGGTGACAGGATAAACCTGCCTGCAAAGGAAATAACAACTGATCAGTTATAAGACAGAGCCTTGTAACTTTACGATCTGACTATACCAAGTTAGCGTCTATGGAAGAAGGGAAATAGAATGAAAGACACCAAATGGATTTCCTCTAGATCCCACATCCCTGCCATAGGCTGTTCAGAGCAAATTTCTGCTCTGGGTTCAGCTGCCACTCAAGGCATATAAGATTTTTTGGTGCCCAGGGATGAGATGGTAAATAGGGGAAACAAACAAACAAACAAACAAACCCAACATAGTGAACTGGTCACATTTGGCTGCAATGTGCAAGGCTTGTCACCATCTTGAAAACCTATTTGTCTCTTCCACAGAAGAGTAACAAAACCTGCTGCAGTCTGGAACAACCTCTCACATGCAATGGAAAATCCCAACACAAAGTACTGGTAGTGAATCTTCAGGGAGATCAGTGGGAGAACAGTCACCAAAGCACATTGACAGGTCAAACAAAATTCAAGGAGCCTGGTTCTCCCTGTCCTGTAACGTGTGGACAATGGAAGAGCAAGACTGAGGAAGGCAGAATAAGATTCAAAGAAATATCTTGTTCTAAGTGCTAGCAGTAGACTGTAGCATTGTGAGAGAAACACAACTTAATATGATGGTTCTAGACCCAAGCAACCTCTGAGTCTCATTGTGCTCTCTGTCAATGTTGAAAATGGGAAGGGAAGAAAGAGTAGACCACCTTCCCAGCCTAGGCAAGGTGTATCACACCTCATTCCAAATCCACTGATGCAGCCTTCTGCCTCATGCTACAGCCTTCACTTTGAGCCAACGACCCATTGGCTTGTTTTTATTACCTGAGCTCATCCTTTCTTGGGGCTGGGAAGACATTTTGATCTCCACAAGCTCTAACGCAGATCCCCTTCTCTTACCTGTAGTCCCTGTAGACATAGGCAGGTGGCTCTTTCCAGCACTCATTCCCCTCAGGATCCAACAGACAGTTATCAGCATGGACAGGATGACTGAGATCCATGCGACCTTCCTGCTCTTCTGAAAGGGAAGTTGCAAAAAGGAATAAGAGCATTTTAAATTTCAAGAAAGAATAAGGCAGAGAGTGAGGGACACATGAGAGTAAAGGGAAGAGTGTCTCCTGAAAGCACGTGGCTGGGGCTAGGAAAAAGGCTCTCCATGAGAGGAGACTAACAGGGTGAAGGATTCTTTACCCTCTACTGCCGTGCGGCACACAAGGTGTGTGAATGAGAAATGCAGTTTCTTTCCTGGAGTGAAATAGGATTCTATG
Organism: Aquila spilogaster; assembly: GCA_024606505.1. Classification (NCBI taxonomy): domain Eukaryota; kingdom Metazoa; phylum Chordata; class Aves; order Accipitriformes; family Accipitridae; genus Aquila; species Aquila spilogaster. Next base: position 6,557 of record JANHGO010004085.1, on the reverse strand, counting down.
ATTTTCCGTGATTTCTCACTGGCCTGCAGAAGCAATTTGGCATCTCTCCAGTCCACGTCCCCATTCTGGGCTAGCTACAAGTGAAAAACAAGCCTGTTAGAATACTCATAGAGACACACTAAGAAATGACACGTGTACAGAGTACAGAACAGATATGTGTAAACTCCTGTGGTCATGCATGTAAGAAAATAACGTTTTCTCATATAAACGTTAGGTGTGCAGTGTAGTGATTCTTTCCCTCTACTCAGCGTGTGAAGCCATAACTGGAATGCAGCATCATTTTGTGTGCCAGGATAGGAGGGACACTGACAAGTGAGTCCTCAGTGAAGTGTCCTAAGACAGCTGGAGATCTGGAGCACGTGACTTAGAAGAAGAGGCTGAAGGGCCAGGTTTCTTCAACCTAGAGAAGGCCAATGGAGGATCTGACTGTAGTCTCCTATCACCTGAAAGGCAGTTATAGAGAAGATGGAGCCAGTCACTTCTTAGAGGGACACAGTGAAAAGACAAGAGGCAATGGGTGTAAGTTGCAGCAAGAGAAATTTTGTCTAGACATAAGGAAAAACAACTTGTCCTTGAGATCTGTACAGCACTGAAAAAGGCACCCAGAGAGGGTGGGCAACCTCAACCCTTGGATATATTTGTGACTTGCATTCACAAAGCCTTGAGGAATTTCATCCAGCCTTGAAGTTAGCCACGCTGTGAGCAGACTGGCATAGCAGACATCTCCAGAGGCTCCTTCCACCTTAAATTACACCACTATTCTAAGCTACACACGCTGTAAGACTGTTGCACAGAGACAAGTAGCAATCCTGAAACCCTGCCCCAGGAGAGAGAAGGTGCGAAGCTGGTCATGCTCTTGTATTAAAGAAAACAAATCCACAACTCAGTCCAGAGTGCTCTTCACAGAGAACAGCAAGCTTTATGGACAAGAGGAAGACAGACTCGCTGAGCCACTCACCTGCATGGCCTTCAGAACGGTTAACCCTTCAAATCTCTCATGTGGAGTGTGAGGGGACCGTCTTGCTCGGTAGCCATCTCCTGTTCCTCTTGCTGCCTGAAACAGAATGATACAGAGGACACACATTAGGCTGCCTTCTCTCTTCCACAGCAGCATTACAATACTGCCTGCTGAGCAGGAAGTGACACACTCCTATAAGAACCAGGCATCACCTTTGTCAGCCGGAGCAAGTCCTTACACTCAGACTCCGTCAGGACTCTGTCAAACACAACCCTCTGGGTTCCATTCATCTGTTGGGAATCCATGGTGACAGTGATACCCTCAAAAGGCAAAGAACCTGTAGAAGAAGTAAGTACAGATAGAGGTAAGCGAGTTTTGGCTAAGAAGCCCTGAGACACAAACCCCCATCCTGGATAAGGAAGTAAATAGACACTATACAATCTCTGGGAAGACAGGACAGCTCCCCATAAATGCACGTTCCTTGCAGATCTGGGCCACATGCATCCCTCACATGCTTCAAAGGAACCAGAGCATCATCTAGGGAGCTGGCCTACAGCAAGTGCTTCAGAAGCCAGCAGAAACTTGGGCCTCGCTGGGAGAGCAGCAGGGAGCTGGGACAGTTGAACGCATTGTGGACCACAAGAGCAGAACAGGCCCAGCCTCCTGGGGTGAGGCATCTTATCCCGGAAGCATCTCCAGTGCATCTTCCTACTATCTCCAGTCCCAAAGAGAAGCAATGGGTACTGGTCAATGACTTGATCTTTTGATCTTTGGTCTTCTCTCCCCCCACTCCTCTCACGTCTGGATGGTAAGGAATGCCAATGTACTCAGGCCCTCAGAACGATCTGCTCTCCCACACGATACAACAAGAGTGCCACTTGGGGTCACTTCAAGCAAAGATGCCAGGACAGAGCCCTGCAAGAGTACAGGGCCAGAAAGAACACAGGACTTCGCTCTGCAGTCTACAGCATTCAGCCACAAACCGTCTGGATTGGTGTTTTTCAGGGAAAGGCTTGCCCAAGCTGAACTGTCTGTCTCCAGTTTCCATCCCCCCCGCCTTCTTTTTGTCTCTCAGAAAAGTGCTGTGTGAAGTTGGGCTGGTGGAGTTGAACCACGTTTTGTGTAGACACTCTTGCCTGTCCACGCCAGCTGCACTCAACAGGGATCTACATGTCCACAGGCTTGTCATACATCCAGGCAGCACTGACCTCAGCTTCTCCAGCCACAGTGCTCTTTAAGTTCCCATCCCAGAGAGGCACGCAGTGAGATTTTGCAAGAGTACACATGCATCACAGATGGAGAAAAGAAACAGTGAGAAGACTTGCTGAGCCATTCGAGTCAGTCTGCATATATGTTAGCATTCAAATGTCTGAGGATGGAAGAAAAGACAGCATTTAGCCTAGCAGACTGCAACCAAACATTTCTTCAAGCTTTTTTACTCACCTCTCTTCTCTCTCTTTTCCATATCCAGAGTTTCCTGCTTTTGCTTCTCCTGATCCTCTCTCGGGAGCAAGGGAAAAAACACAGACCAGGACTGTCAGTACACAGAGCTACGTCTACCCTCTTCTGTAATCAGCATTCCACTTTTTATTCCTGTTTTACCCATTCCTCAGCATGACAGTATTATTATCCCCTGCTTTCAACACTTCTATTTCAGTCCTTGTCAACTCATCCAACCTTACCTGTATTTTTGCTTTAGGTATTCAGGAATCAGCTCATCTGGAGTCCAAAGATCCTGTAGGAACAAATGCAGATGGTTCACCATAAAGCAAACTTCTCCCATAGCAGATCAGGACAAATATCCCATTCCTTGTCCCTCTTCTCCATGGAAGATCAGACCAATGGCTCTGGCCTTAATCTGAGGACAGTAAGACTGGGTTAATGGGTTAATGTATATGCTAACTACAGCAGTTTCCAGCTACCCTTCATTTCAGAAGCAGCAGAAAGACCTTAGAAGATCGACCTCATGAGTACATGCAGGTCCTGTTCATCAGCATCTGATCCTCTCTGATTCAGGTGCTACTGAAGCAAGTTCTAGCAATTGTCTTGGTGAAATCAAGGCAGAAAAATCAATATGATATAATTACTTACAGGGTCATTAAAAGTTCCTCCTAGGTGCTCCACGGCATAGTAAATCAATTTCTTCTCCATCAGAGATCTCTGTACATAATGACGAATATTCTACGGAAGCAAAGAGACTGTCAAACAACCATTTCACAACAAGCAAACCCATCTCCATCCAGGGCAGAAACTTTCCCCAGCACACAGCTAGCTCTGTGCCGTGAGGGCCCATTCTGTCCCAAAAGAACCCTGCCGGCTATAGGCTATAAGCACACTTGGGTTCCAGTTTCTTCAGTCCTGAGCTTGGAACACATCTGCTGTAAAACACACTTCCCTTTGTCTTTCCTGGACCTGTGATCCTGTTGCATGGGACAGGGAGGGACCAGAAAGCACAGACGTGGGGTTATAACTACCTCTCTTGCTGTGACAGCTGTATCTTCTCCAAGTTCTCTGTGGTACTGTTTCATTTTCTCCAACACTGGCTCATCCGCAGGATAGAAGAGCAAGTAGGAAGCAGCACATTCAGCAGCCAGTGCCTGGTTCCCAACTTGGGCAGGGACAAAACAGAACAAACAGGTATGTCTCTGAAAGACTTGGTGTCAGCAGCAAATGCGTACTGGCCAGCAGCAGCTGGTCCTGGTCAGGATCTGGCAGTAGAAGGCCTGACACTGAGTACACATCAATCCCTGCCTAGCTGTGCTTCTACCAGTGGGCAGAAAATATAGGGAATGCAACACACAAAGAACGGGCCCGCTACCTATATTTAGTGCAAGCTCATTTAGAGGAGACAGAGAAATACACATATATATAAATAAATATATTAATATATATATATGAAGGCTGCTCTGATAATAATGCCTCCTATTTTATTACGTTGGTCCATGACATCAGAAGCAGATGTTGGTCATATGGCAGTAGAGGGTGAACCTTTCCCCCAGTATTTCCCTTCCATTTTGGTGCCATGCAACAGATGGCATCCAACATGGAAGTGTGAATGAAGCAAAGGTGTGTAACTGAACTCCACCATGCAGAAACAGTTGCAACCATTGACATTCACTGACACTTGCTGAACATTTATGGAGATCAAACAGTGGATGTGAGCACAGCAAAGTGGTGGGTGGTGCGCTTCAGCAACAACACATTCATAACAGCTGTGAAACAGTGGATCACTTCCACTGGTGTGGCTTTCTATGAGTGCAGCATTCAGGGTTTTCTTCATCACTGACGAAAATGTACAGCTAACGGTGATGGCTACGCTGAAAAAGAGCATTTTGTACCTGAGAATAGTATTACTGCACTCTTTGTATCTGTTGTAGTTTCCACAGAAATGAACAGGAGGCATCACTTTCAGAGAGACCTACACGTATTTATTCAGTGTATTTAATAAATATATTCATTAAATATGTAATATATATACGCATGTATATGTATTTATTTTAAAATATATTTATATTTTTCAAAAAGAAATATGAGGAAGAAAGTAAGTCCCATCTCCCTCACCCAACAGACATGATGAGGGGAGTGGGGTCAGGAGACTTGATAAGTTTTACCAGTGGTCTGACAGAGGAGACGACAGGCAGTTGGGTCAGTGCAGGAGGGAGTGTAAGTGTCCAAGAGCAGAAGGACAGTGACAGTGACAGAATAACAAATGTCATGGTAAGACACCAGTTCAGCTAGGGCAGGCAGGGCTGACTTAGAAGGAGCACCACTGCTGACTCGAAATGCATGCACATTCTCTAGATAAGACATACAGTTCTGATCTGGGGCCACGTACTGAAAAGGAAAGTGTAAAATACACAGTTGGAGAGAGGACTTGAAATGGACAGTACTACAGGAAAGATCTGTCCGCACACAGTGGAAACAGCCTCGTTACAGCAGCTGCACAAGGAGACTGAAGTAAAGCATGAGATCTCACCCAAGGAAGCTACAGGCTTAGGCCTGTAGTTTGAACAAGCAAAGAGAAGTTCTGGGCAGAGCAGGGGAGATGGGGACAGAAGGAGGGCAGAGGTAGAGCTCAAGTGAGTGTGCCACCTCTCCCTGTGACACGCTGCCCTCCAAGTTCAGAGGTAAGTGGAAAGTTTAGGGGTGCCACAGCATCACCCACTGGTTTGTAGCTCTGCTCACCTTGATCGTAGGCAAACTGCAGCAAATCGAGATGAGATGGTATGAAATCTTCTGTGGCAGAAATCCACCCTGGCTTTGTGGCAATTTCAAGGACACACTGCTGTCTGCATTTCAACACCTGGATATAATGGGCTGCAAGAAAGAGAGGCATGAAAGCCAGCAGCTCTGACAGCCAGACAGGAGCACTGGAAGATGAGGCATGTCCACCGTGGGAAGAATGGCCTTCTTACCCACTGCTCTGGGCCTCTAACACTACCTGCAATGGCTTCATACAGGCCAGGCTGCAAATCCTCCTCCTTCTCTTCATCCTCCAGTGGCCCTTCACACAGAGCACGGCACTCTTCAAGTGCTGACAGTGCCTCCCTGAGTGACTCCTCCAGTCTGTCCACAGCCTGCAGGTACTCATCAGCATTGTAGTGCTGCACACCGGCCTCGTACGCTTCCTGCAAAAGACAGATCCAGGCTCCTCATTAGTGTGGGTGACACCAAAGGACTGAGTCACTCTCAAGATGGTGCTGACATCTAGGGGCCCGCCTGGATCACGCACAGCCCACCATGCAGTGACAGCCATTCCACAGAACTCAGGCCAAATGCACTTCTCCAAGGCCCTGCAGCTTGCAAAAACTGCCATCGCAAAATCTCTGTGTCATAACTGCAGTAGTGCGCTCTCACTGAAGCACGTACATCTCGTTTCAAGCCACGGACCTCGTGTGGGAACAGAGCAGGGCCTGACACTGGTCCCTACAATGTGGTAGTTGCTGCGGACGTCTGGCTCTGCATCGGACCCTCACCCAGTGTGGTGCGGCTTCCAGGTCTCGGAAATTGTCCGACTTCACCCCTGACATACGCCGGTATTTCTCTATGTCCTCGCGCATCTGGAGGTGCTGGGGATTGGCGACAAAGAACGTGTGCGCAGCAGACACTGCCTGGTCCAATTTCTTCAGCTACAGAGAAAAAAAAGCCGTGCACGTCACACTTCGGGCCCACCCGCGCCCACAGCTGCTCCCGCTAACCTCTGTGACCGCGGCACCGGGCTGCCACCCGAGTCCGCCCCCACGGCGAGGCGCGCTGCGCTGCCCTCCCACAGCAACACGCGTGGGGCGCCGGACATCTCCAGCCCGCTCCCCGAGCCCGCCTGCGGCACCACCTACTCCGTCCCCGAGAGCAGGCCCACCTGGAAGAAGGCCACCTGGAGGTAGTTGTAGGGCTCCCTCCGCTCGAAGTCCCGCTGGATGACCAGGCTGGCGCGGTGCGCCGAGGGCGCGGCGCCCAGCCGGCTCCCCAGGCAGTGCTGCAGGCAGTCGGCGCGCTGCAGCACCCGGTCGAAGAGGGCGGCTTCCCAGGGCCCCGCGGCCGGCGGCTCGCCGAGAAAGGCGGCCTCTTGGAGGCAGGCAGCCCGGCAGGCGAGGCGGGC
>JANHGO010004084.1:0-25719 GCA_024606505.1 Aquila spilogaster | reverse complement strand
TGAGAAAATAAAGACTTATGGTCTTATTCTGCGGAAGCAAATTCAGAATATTTGGATGCTGTGGTTGGAGACCTGAAAGAACTTGGAACAGACCTTCTGTAAGCCAACAGAGATTCTTGTGTGGGCACAGGAAGCTGCTAATTGTTAATGGGAGGACAACAGACATTAGAAATTGGATCAGAATGAATACATTACATAAAATACAGTCCACTGCAAACACATCTACATTTTTAACACTGTGTCAATACTTCCCTGATCTTTTTAAGAATAATGATAAATAACATGGGCTACAAACACTTTTTTGTTTAGGACAAGAAAGATTTGTGGAAAATTATCCTTGTGCATTTTTCATGCTCAGTCTTTTAGAGGACACTGAGAACATACAAATATCAGAAGAGGTCACCCTGGGCTTGACCATTGTAGTCAATAAGAAGAGTTCCTCTAACACTGCAGATGAAGAGCTATGTGTTACTGCACAGTTCACACTAGGACACCTTTTACAACACTTAATACGTTGTAAAAGACACTTGATAGATGTAATGCTCAGCCAAAAATCCCAGGTTCCTACAAGCTTATTCATGTACACACATATCTGAAGGTTTCAGCTGACTAAACAGAAATGTAAAATATCTGTAGTTCTAGTAAAATAGGCATGTGATTTTTTACATCTGAGAATTTTTGTGGATTCAGGAAAGATATTTTGTTTGTCTTGTAATCTAATATACTTGTGGAAAGTGAATAATATCATTCTGGATACTAGCTGGAGTGGCCTGTATGAAAACAAGATTGGCATATTCATCAAATTTACTTTTTTTCCTTTCCAGCATCTTCCCTTTACCTCAAATTCTTGAATTTCCCATCTCAAATTCACTAATTTAATCTATTTAACCAGTACAATACCTGTCATTTCATCATTTTAGCAATTGTTTCTCCTGTTAGCTGACTTTCCTGAAAAAGTCATGCCTATGATAGCATCTCTGGACTTTTGTCTTTCTCCATGCCTCTGCCTTTGTGTTCTGTAGAGTTACTCCCTCTTAGGTGGCCCCAAATGACTGGACTCTTAAGGCACAGCCACATTTGACCCTTGAATTGGACCTCACAGGATAACCAGTTTTCTCCTTCACAAAGTTGTGACCAAGGGGGAATATGGTAGGAAAAGCTGCCTTAAAATAAATATTTAATTTTAACAGTGTAAAGATTTTTAAAATTGCAAAAAACCTATCTTATCCAAGGAGTCTGTTTCATTAGTGCTTGAACTGAATTCTCAACTAGTTTCTAAATGCTGGGGCCACCTTATTGCACTATTAGTTTCTCTTTTCTACTTATGAGACTTCCTTTAAGCCTAACTGAAGTTTCTTGCTCTTTTACATATTTGTACCCATATCTAAATTTGTTGAGCTCAGCAGGGTGTTGCAGTAAGAGCATCAAATTGAACAACTCTGGTGTTGTGCTTGAAGTATCTGCTAGGGAGTATATATCTGGTTTCAATTCTCACTCTTATTGGGCAAATTTCCCGACAATCAAATTAACCTACTGTATGAATGCATATGCGTGCAGCAGATAGTTCAATAACCAACCAACATATAATATTCCCACATTACTCCAGGGAAGTCCAGATCTTTTACACAGGCAATTTCCATCTCTCATATTTTGTAAAATATGAAGGATTTTAAATCAAAAAGGATAATTTACCTGATATGAGGAACACACATACAAAATCATCTGCTCATTAAATGAAGATGATACATATTATATATGTAGATTTCTCTGAAAGTAATGCCTCCTATTTATTTAAATGAAAATTACCACAGGTCTAAAGAGCACAATAACACTATTTCATGGAACAAATTCTCAGCTACAGAGCACTATTTTTGAACATTATCACCACCATTAGCTGTGCATTTTTGCTAGCAATGAACAAGAGCCTGCATGCCACACTTGTAAAAATTGTCACCAGAGGAGCTGATCCACTGTTTCACAACTGCTATGTTGCTAGGAAAATGCTGTCCAAGCAGTCCATCTTTCAATGACCTGGACAGATGGAAGCCAGAGGGCACCAAATCTGAGCTATATGGTTTATGTGGTAGGACAGTCTAGCCAGGATTGGCAACATGCTCCACAGTGTTCAAATTGGTATGGCATCTAGGGTTACCATGTTGCAAGAGAAAGGCTGTCTTCTTCTCTGGTCTGACTATGGAAGTTTGAGGCTTCACCTCAGTCAGCATTGTGAAGTAGTGGTCAGAGTTGATGATTTGTCATGTTCCAGGAAATCCAGAAGGATCACCCATTTCCTACCCCAAAAGACGGTGCACATCACTTTACCCTCTGAGACCTGTGTCTTGATCTTTTTCTTTGATGAGGAATTCACATGTTGCCACTCCATGGGCTGCTGTTTTGAATCTGGCTCATAGTGGTGACACCATACCTCGTCACCAGTAATGACACAATCCAGGAAAATTTCACCTTCAGCCATGTATTAGTTCTATAGGTCCTGACAAATTTGCACATGGTGCATTTTCTGCTTCTTTGTGAGCATTGATGAGATCCACCTGGTGCAAACTTTGCAATATCTCAATGCTGCCACAGCTCCATACACAGTTCACTGGTCATAATCTATAAATTTGCACAGATGAGCTCGTGGAGATACTCTTTGTTTCACATTGTGACAGCTGTGCATGGCCATCTGGAACCTGGCTTGTCTTTCACGTTGCTGTTGTCACTGCTGAAACACACCATTCACTGCCTCACTGTGCTCACATACACTGATTGCTATCTATAAACATTCAGCAAGCATTGATGAATGTCAGTAGATGCCATTTTTTTTCTGCATGGAGGAACTCAATGACACACCTTTGCTTCATATGTACTTCCATGTCAGACACCATTTGATCAGACTGCCCCTCTGCTGCCACCTGTCACGTGGTAACAAAACATGAGGGAATATCGGAGGGAAGGTTCAACCTCTACTGTCATACCACCAGCATCTGCCTCTGACATTGTGAGCCAGTATCATAAAGTAGGAGGCATTACTCCAGGAGCAGTTCTCATAGAACTGCGCAAATCACTTACTTATTGAGGGTATCTATCACAAACAAGAAAATACTCATGCTGCACACAGAGTTGTGAAAACTACCTCTTGGGATAAGTGGTCTTCAGAGAAGGGTACAAATTTAGCATGATTCTGAGTGCATCCTGCATCTCTTGCTCACCAAAATTTGCAATCAAAGACACTCATGAACACTCAAATGCACTGGAAGTTGCAGTCAAGAGTTTTGTCATTAGACTTATTATTCTTGATCTCAGCAACCTCTCTTCCCACCTCCAGCCCACAGCTCTGCTCTGGACCTTCAAAAAAAACCACAAACAAAAGCACCCAACAATAGATTTCCTGCCCAAAAAACTAAATCCAGGTGTCATTCAAATCAGTAGCAAAATTCTCATATGCATTGATAATGCCAGGATTTAGCACAGGAATTTTAATTTACCAGAGGACATCACTGCCTGCTAAATCACTTCTGGGTATGTCTGTTTTGCCCTAAAATGTTCACAGTCATTCCATATAAAATTTGGTAAAACTGAGTGGATTATGGGCTGGGGGAACATCTGCTGGAACTGTCCGAATTCTCATATGATGTCCAAATGTCAAAACTTGCTACTGTGAGATTTTTTTGAAACCAAAATATTATGATGTCATGGTTTTATGATTTTTATTATCGGTATCCACATCATAACATCATGTAGTGTATTGGGAGTTAAAGAGTTAATGCTCCAGTTCTGTGGGCTGCCAAATTTCCGGGTCCCTGGCTCTCAGAAGAGAACTCCATACCCCAGAGGACTCTGCGTTCCCGTTTTCCACCCAGAAGGAAAGATAAAACTGCATGCAAGTCCCGAGACTTCCTCTTCTGCTGCTCATCTCAACAGTGGAGGTTCCCTAGCCATTTTGCCTTCAGCTTTAGCATAAGGCCTTTGGTTTCAGACACTCTCTCTCGCTTTATTTGATTTATTAGCTCAATTCCAATTATATTGTATTATATTGTGTTATTTTTGCATTCCAATATCTTATTTAGTAAATTAGTTTTCCTCCTCAGATCATTGCTGCTGTTTTGTCTTTAGGCCCATCTCCCTAGCCTCTCCCTTCTACCCTTTCCTCGGGGCATGGGTCTGTGGGTTCCCCTCCCCATAAGTCATGGAACCGGGCCAAACCAGCCCATAAACCATTGACGTATTAGTAGGATGAAATACTTTAGATGGGTAGACTTAATTTCAACATGGCCATTTATTTGTTAGTACTTAAATTTAACTTACTGAACAATGAGCTGCAAAAGAAGAGAGAGCTACCTTTCTGTTCAGAAAGACTGGACAACTAGGACGATGAGGGATATGGGTTAGTGGACATGGTGGTGATGAGATGATGATTGGACTAGATGATCTTGATAGTCTCTTCCAACATTAATGATTCTATGATTCTAAGACAAAGAACCTTGTTTAAAAGCATAGTTTCATCCAGGCCAAAAGCCATATATGATGTGTCTTGCCCAGGGACACGGAAAAATTCTGAGCAGTACAGCTGTGATTAGTAATCTCCCAGTGCAAGGTCACCAAATGATGGTGAAGACTGCTAAATGTCTCACTCCCAATGACAAAATTACTGTTGATAAGCTGGGATACTTTTGGAGCAAGCAGTGCAGATTTTCATACCAAATGAAGGTGAGAGAAGACAGAATGAAACTATGTAATTTAGCCTTCAGTCAGGAAACTAACTTTCACCTCTATACTGTCAGAGTAACTAAGCCACTCTTTAGATAAGACAATAATACTGTCTCATCCTCGGTAGACTTAAACACCTGGCATGGATACCACTTCATTAGCAGCTCAGTGGGAAGGCTGCTATCTGCTGAATTTCTACTTGAGTGTTCTCTAGAGAGCTTTCATCTGAACACTGAGTCAGCCTGATGCTAAGTATCTTTTGAAATCTGAACTCGCAGCTTGAGGTGACACAGGTACAAGTTTAATAGTCATGGTTAGGATGTTATTTCCATTTTAAGGGCTTAATTTCTGATGCTTATAACTTTTGAAACCATTAACCCCTGGAATGAACTTTTTCATACTCTTCATACAGAGCTGAATTACTTAAAAAGTTTGATTAAATAACTATTTGGTTGCTACTAAGGTATCTGAACATAAGGCTAAAGGGGAATGAGGATGAATTTTCTATCACACAGGTTATGTATTACAAATAACTTTTGTTTCTGGAAATTATCAGTTTAATTAAAAATAATGCTGACACAATTCAAGCTGTCACAAAGCTTCCATCTCTATCAGATAATAATTACCCCAAATATGCTTTGGCTTATCAGAAGAGGCACATTTTTTGTTGTCTTTTATTCTTTTTGCATTTAAAGATCTCAGTGGAAAAAAAAATGCAGAATACCTATTTTTTGCTAGAGAAGGTGAAAACTGCCTTGCAAACAAACAAACAAACAAAAAAAAACAAAAACAAATACAAAAACAAAACAAAACAAAAACACCCTGAGAAAAAAATGGCTGGGAAGAGATTTTAGCCCTTCATTAAGAGAAATGGTAAAACTGTTCTTATATGATTTTTGATATTTTCTTGTATTCTGTCAGCAGGAGAGCATGAACATAATACATTCTATAGGCTTAAACTGTGTATCCAAAAATTCCAAGAATCTCTTTAAATTCCTTTGAAATCAGAGCAAATGTGTAAAATCTTATTTTTAACTCCGTATTACTGAAGCTCAAGGTATTCACCCAAAAAAGTGGACAGAGAAGACCAAACAGGTTCAAAAAAAAAAAAAAAAAATTGTTTACCAGGCTGCTTGAAGAGAAGATAACTCTCATATGCTACCTCTCCATCTGACACCTTCTGACACATAATTCATTATATACTCTACAGTCCTTCCTGCCTGTTTTCCTGCATCTCCTCAATCTGCCATATTGCTCTTATGCTCCTTTCAGAGGTTATTTTCTATCCATCTCCTTGCAGAGTAAATTGACAACTGTTTTGCCTGAAGGCATGGTGATGGTCTCATTAAAACACCCAGGAAGTCATGGCTCCTTTGTTATTAGCAGCTGCACTTCCAGGAGATATTTGAAAAGGCAGTTATCCAGTTAGCAATGATCCTATCAATATTAATAGAGTATGAAATTCGTATTGAATAAGGGAAAATTCTTAAACGTAGTTTTTAATCATGTTTCTATGTAGCAGGCAACTAAGACTCATTGGGCATGCAATATAAAATGATTATAATTGACAACACTGCAGGTGCATTCCCAGATCTTAATATACAAAGCTATTTAAAAACTACTGTAGCTTAGACTCTTGTTCATTGCAAAACAAATGCACTCTCATCAAGTTTTCTAGCTATTTCTTGCACTGACATCACAAGGCCACTGACTTCAAAATGTGATCACTTATAAGACCCAAATTAAGAGGACCTCCTGCTGTGTTGGTGTCTGTACCTCTTGAAAGAAAACAGTTATATACAGAAAAATATAGAGAGAGGAGTCACAGCATCCTCCTTCTTTGATAGGTACTTTGAAAGGTACGGGTGGCAATCAAAGGTACTCTGGGAAGGAGATGCTGACAGTTTTGTTGTAGATAGAAAAGACAGGGAAGCTCTTTGATTAACATGCTCCAGAGTAGCAGGCAGGAGGAAAGAAAAGATTAGAAGAGTCAAAGCCATAACTTTTACTTTTAGATTGGACTTGCATGACGGAGAAGAGTACACAAGCAAACTGGAGATCCAGAATAATGTGAATGTACTTCCTGAGTCATGTGTACACCCCATCTCTCTATGATTCCTTGATGTTCACTGAGAGAAGAAAACAAGTTCCAGAAGATGCTGAAGAATTGTTACAGAGGGAATTCGCAGCATCTTATGGGAGAAAACAGTGTAGGAGGCATTAACCAAGGAAAAAAGTGGCTGCTGAAACTTCTGGGCTTAGGGATAAACATCATGGGAGAAATGCTTGTTAACTGTGCTCCCCATGAGGTACAATTGAAATATGGGATGCTTTCACTTCATACAGGTGGGAAAATTTTTGTCCAAAGGATTTATGTATAAGCCAGTTTTCTCCAAGAGTTAAAAACTAGAAAACAGATCCCACATATCCACTAGCTGTAAAATCAGAAAATGTTTTCATAGCCTAGTGATTTATGATTTATATAGAATTACTATGAGATTTATCTTCTTACAGTGTTGGAGGGGGAAAAGGAAAAATACGCATATTAAGATATATACAATGAAAATCTTTATGCTATTTTTTTTCTGGACTGCACAATTTATTAACCCTTCCGTTGTTAGAAACAGTCTTGAGATACATTCTCAACCATTATCAGTGTACAGACTGAGACATAATGTCTACACTTGCCTTTTTATCATGTTTCATTTTTGTGCAATATTGGGTGGTCAGATAAAGAAGTGAAACAGATGCTACCTTCCCATATTCACTTGTAGTTTAGCATGGGAATCATAATCCCTTCTTGGATTTTGATTGTCTCTATGTATAATGCTTTGCTTGAAATAAGTTAGTCCTGGATAGAAAACTCTTAAATAATTCAAAACCAAACTCCACATATTGTGCACAGTTGCCTCCTGTAGCTACCGTATATACAGGAATACATTTGCAGACCCTAATAGTCAACAAATTCCATATTTTGGCACCAAGGCTGAGTGTTTATTCAGCCTTGAGCAATCGAAATACAAATAGACTTATTCTTCTGCTATTATGGTTTGATTTTCTTTTTCTTTTGTTGCTGCCTGCTTCACCAACAAGTAAACATAAAAATTGGATATTTTCACTCTGCTCACACTTTACAATAAGTTCTTTTGTTAGTGGACACATAGCCTGTTCCTCCTTTTCCTCCATATACGTATGAATAGTTTCTGCTTTTCTTTTTTTCTCGTATTCTCTCTCCACAACTAGGAAGGAATATGTTCTAAGACTTTTCATTAAATATTACAGATTTCTATTTTTAAGCTCATGTTTATAGTTCCTTTTCTACTCTTACTCCTTTGTAAACTAAAAATATCATAAAGCCTTAAAGAATTAAATCATACAGTTTTCTAGTGTTTCCTAAAATAAAGTTCATGTAAGACATTTGTGAAACAATGATATATTCAACAAGGAAAGTAGAAAAAAATCACTATTCTTTTATTTCACGTCTTCAATTTGGACCATAGAAAGACAAAAAAAATGTTATTCTATTACTACTGGTACACATGATTATCCTCATGTGCTTTTGAAATGAAATAAAACAGGTAAACTAATGTATTGCTTTTTTTTTTTTAATTTTCTTGATTATGTTAATCTAAATTATTTCTATTTAATAATACTAATAATAAAAAACAGAATGTGAATCTACCATCCCCATCTTATGTTTCGCTTCTGTGACTAGAACTTGAAAAGGTATACAGATGCAGTTAAATTTGCACAAAAGTGTTTTTGTTTATTCATTCTTTTTTTTTTTTTTTTTTTGTGAAGAGTGTTGGTTGCTCCCAATTATTTACTAGTGATCTACCCTCGCTAGGGCTAAAGCGATACAGACAGCAGTATGGTGAGTGCAGCACAAAAGCATTTATTGGGAATAGCTTGTAACCTATATAGTATTTCTTATCTATTGCTTAAACATTGATAAGGCTCACGCGAGCTCTTGGCCAATCGCCAAAGTACACATACTGTCCACGCGTATCCGGGGACCATGTAAGGGGTTAACACGCCTTTCACAGCAGCAGGCAGTTAGTGCTGTCAATCCATTCAGTCAGCCAATGGCACGCATCATGGGGAGGGACCTATCACCGTAACAACCCGAACCCGCAGGAACGCATCTGGTAATAGAAGAGTGAAGAAGTTCAGAACACATGGCTGTTGGCAAGTTACAAAGTTCTGAATTTTCACAAAATGCTGGATTCAACTTAAGAACGATACACGCAGATTCAGCACATTGTGAAATGTGGAGTGCAAGTTTCAGGCCCATTCTGTTGAAGGAGTGTTATCGCCATAAAAATGACAATGTGTGGAATATTTACCGAAAATGATGTAATGAAATGTTAACCTCTTGAGAGAAGGTAAAATTTCCAGTTTGGAATGTGCTGGATAGTCCACTCCATGATAGCTCCCTAAGCAGTGTGACCTTAGCTGTTAGTAAACACCAGGGGAGCCTGGTATGCTGAACTCTAAGAAAAAAGCAACATGGACTGTGGAGCGGGGTGGAGGTCCTGTGACCAAACTCTGTGATCAACTTGTAGTGATGGGGACTTGATCACACTATTGGAAGTGACCAGCTATCGTTTTTTCCTCAGCCAGTCCTGAGCCAGAAGTTTTCCACCCTTCTGTTAAAAACAAGCTTTCAAACAAACTTTTTAAAGCAAAGATATGTTCAATTAGAGTCACTTGAGCTCCATCTGAAAGTAAGGAGTAGTATAAAATGGCTTAAGAGAGAAGGCATTTGGGAGGGGGAAGGATATTGTTGCAGACAAGCTGAGATCAGTCAACAAGCTGAACCTTTCTCCCCTGCATATAGAGACACCTATTGGGTAAGATTCATGCACTTGGCTATACTGATTTCTTCCCCTGGAAACTTAGAGATCTTTATAGAGTTATTCCATGATTTAACACGGTTGTAGTTGGATGTATTGTTCTTGGTTAACCTCACGTGCTTTGCAGACAGTATATTTATCACCAGCAATCCAAAAGAATCTGTAATTGTGATATTTCGTGTATTGTACAAAAACAGATTTTTTTCACCAAATTGAACATCACTCAGAATCAAAAGTCAGCTGCTCCCAACTCCTCTGATATCTGAGGACAAGATGAAACACAAGCAGGCTTATTTTTTGTCAAACTTATTTGCCCTTTTCACAAGACACAATAGGACCATCAATTCGTTGAGGCCTTCCAGTACTTAAAGGGAGATTATAAACACGAGCAAATCAATTTTTCACACTGGTAGACTATGATAGGACAAGAGAATCCTGTTTGAAATTAAAGGAGGATAGATTTAAATTAGATGTCAGGAGGAAGTTTTTCACTAAGAGAGTGGTGAGACACAGGCACAGGCTACCTAGAGAAATTGTGGATGCCCCATACCTGGCGGTGTTCAAGGCCAGATTAGATGGGGCCCTGGGCAACTTGATCTAATGCTTGATTTAGTGCCTGGCAACTCTGTCCACTGCACGGGGGGTTGGAACTATTTAAACTCAAGCCATTATATGATTCTATGATATGTTATATTCAGAATGTGATTATAAGTTCCACAGTGGTTTGAATGGATAGCATTTGTTAAATCTTTCCTTTTAAATATGCATTTTTTTTATTATTATTAATATGTATTTATATTATTTTATATGATAGGATATGCGTATTCTGAAGACTGGATACTTCCTTGTAGAGGAATTTGACTAAGTGGTTTCTTGCTTCATGATCCTCCAAATGGGATTGCAAGCTGGACAGACTATTCTGGTAGACCACAACCCTTTCTTCTTGAAATCTTGATTTCCATCCAGTACGTGAAAGGAAATATTCCTATCATGTGAATGAGTTCTGCTACCTACTACCCTATGGTGGGACTGCGTATTTCAATGGAGATCCTTGCTTTGCCTTTTTCTTGGAGTAAGTAGTGGTTATGGTAGCACAAGAATTAAGTAGAAAATGAAGCTTACTTATAATTCCAATTCTTACATGTAGATAGCACTGTTTTTTGGAGAAAGAATTGAAGAAATAAGCCCAGAATGGACATCTTATAAACTGGAAGACATTTGTGTTGAATGGTCATAGTGAGTAAACTTCTGTGGACTAAATAATGATTTTGAAAAGTTGTTGTCTTTTAAATGCCTTGTTTCTGAAATAATGGGAAAAGATCTGAGATTTCTCTGTCTCTAGGTAACATTTAGGAAAGAGTTAAGTTTCCCTCTCAATCTTCTTGTGTTTGGGAATGGAATTAATTTCTATTCTGATGAAAATATTTTTAGCTTTGAATCATGGTACACAACATATGATAGATTTACTGAGCTCTTTGAAGGTGACAGAACACAGTTGCACAGCAGAAAGGTGTTAAAAGTATAATGGTATTGAAAGGAGGGGAAAGGAGAGAGGGAGTGGAATACTTTTTTGAATAGTGTCAAACTTCTTTAGAAACAATTTGTGCTTCATCATAGTGTTTGTTTCCTCCTTAACACTTTTGGGTGCATCATTTCTTGCTGTTAATTGCCAGTGAAAAGCATAGAGATGGTGTGAAGCTTTGGAAAATGTGGAGCAGCACTCTTTGTGCATTAATTGCTGTTTACAAATACTATCATATATAATGCACGTAGGCTTTTTTTGTGCGTTCTCCAAAGGAAAATCTCAATCTGGTTTTAATAGTTTTTTTTGTTTTCATATTTGATAAAAATTGAAATGTACATTCTGAATTTTCTTACAGTGATACTTAGAATGAGTGTTAGACCAAAACTCTTACAAAATCTGAACTCTTGGATGTCTACAGCAATAGCAATAGTCATGAAGATGAAGTTTATAATTGTGCCTAAAAGGTATTTACATACACAGTTGAAACAGATGATGAAATCTCTGCATAATTTTCTTTGTTCTGTATGAAAGTAGTTTTGAAAATACAGCTACCACAAAGTTTTCAATATTACTGAGAAATGACAGCTAAACAAGATAATTTCATTTTCCCCCTTACTCTTTAAATATTGTTAATGAATGGTGATGTAAAACTGAGTTAAACTCTAAGGGTGAGTTTAAGGAATAACTATAAAAATAACTGGCTGATATTAATTAAAAGTGAAACAGTCCTCAGTCAGTAAGTATATTCTAAATATGTATATATATATAAAGGTCAGACTTTTTGGTGTTCAGTTACCTTTCTGGCTTCTCTCTTAAATATATATATTTATTTATTTATTCTCATATTCTTCAGTAAAATTCCTGAATCACTGGTGTGTATGCTACTGTTTCTTGATGTTCCTGGTGGCAATTCTGTATTTTTACACGACTGAACATAGCCCTAGTGATGCAAAATTCCTTACAAGACTTTAACTGTTTACCTGGTGAGTTGCATACATTACAGTTTGCTTCTCAATAGTTTTAAAGAAATCAATTTACGAAACTTCCATATTCTTCTGCAAACTCTGTGATAGCCTATGTTTTAGAGGCAGATGGCATTTCTGTTTTCAAATTCTGGAAATGACTTTTCTAGAAACGCTGAATAACACTTTCTTTTGCTATGAAGAGTTATAATTATTTTGACCACTGAAAAACTGCTAAACTGGATTATAGCTATTTTTTATCTTTCCAGTGGGCAACTGCTCTTCTGAAAAAACATTTTAGAAAATTCTTGGCAATGAAATATAAGACCCACTAGAATTCATCCAATTCAAATTAATTTCTCAGTGGGAGAGCTAGATCAAGGGTAAGCTCTAATTGAGTTTCTTCTAAGGTCAGACTGCTCATGAAACAGCTTGTCCAGAAATTAACTGCATTGAGAGCTGAATTCCTAGAAGTGGCAAAATACTGACAACATTCACCTGGCATTCACCTGGAAAACATCTTTTCTATAGAAGCCACTTAGCCTGATTGGCTGAGTAAGCTGAAATGATACCACTTGGGAGGGCATTGTAAAAATCATTATTTCTTGGTGAGAAAAAAGCAAGAGTCAAATTGCAGTAGACTCTGCCACTGAAACACAAGACTAGGAAAGAAGATGAAAATTTATTTTCCTGCTGTGGGATACTGTTGTTCTTGGTCACCTGATCTACTGTAAATGGATTCAAGACAAATTGTATTATATTTCCCTTCCTTTTTTTCCTCTTGCTTGCTACTCCACACTAGCCTTGAAGTGGAAAACTAAGCTGATTCTTATTACCCTAGTTTAGAAACTTCCCAATGTACAAGATGTATTCTCAGCAGTTAGATGGGTTTTCAAGTTGAATATAAGGCTACTGTATGCCACATTAATAGATGCACATTAATAGATGCCTTTATAAAGTCATTAAATAAACAAATACAAATAAGTGGCATGCATCAATATTTGATATACATAAAAATATGCTTCATTTCAACTTAAAGATAATTAAATGCCTCACAGTGTCGTTAGGATGACATAATTCTGGAGGAAAAATTAGATTAATCATTCAGTATTTACTTCTGTTTACACTGATTAATTTTCTATCTTTGTGCATTTGCTAAAAGTATCTATAAACTACAGTCATTACTAAAAACTTTCAGAGATTAAATTTCATAAGATTGCCTTTTAAAACAAAAGCTCACTCACTGAAAAATAAAAAATAAGATTTTTACCTAGGCAAAGGTATGATAATCAACTCCCTCAAAATGAAAGATTTATCAAAATCTAGTGATACCACCTGAAAACTAAATCTATGCAACATTATTTGGCTGATTTAAGCCACCTGTAACAACTTCTTTATGTTCATCTGGAGCACAATGAATCTGTTTCCAGGATTTCAATTTAGCTTAAGGATTTAATTTAACTTTAAGATTCCAATTTAATTTTAGGATTTCAATAAGTGAAGAGTCTAGGCAGGA
Organism: Aquila spilogaster; assembly: GCA_024606505.1. Lineage (NCBI taxonomy): Eukaryota > Metazoa > Chordata > Aves > Accipitriformes > Accipitridae > Aquila > Aquila spilogaster. The sequence continues at coordinate 12,153 of JANHGO010004084.1, read as the reverse complement.
TCATTAGATCTAATGTTAGACTAGTAGTTCAATGGGAAATTTCTCACTGACTTCAATAACATACATTCACACTCATAATTATCTCATACTTATATAATTTATCGTAACAGTAATAGTACATAACATAAACAGATATATTGGGCTCTGATCTTGAAAATATTTACATAGCACAGATTCTTGACACTTAGAGAGAATCCACTGATCAAGTGAGGGCTAAAAACTAATCATTATCAGCATTTTTTTTTTTCCCTAGAGAAAGAGGTTGTTTTTAAAAAGACCATATACAGATTCTCCATGACTGCAACAAGAGGATTTAGAACATGTGGAAGCATCTGGCTAATACGATCAAAATCATTTGGTTAAAATTTCACATTCAAAGTCTGTGATACAGATCAAAGTGTTTAAGAAGCAATTTAGAATCTTATATGTCATAGATGTGCTATATTAAAAAATAATAATAATAATAATAATCAATGTTTTACAAGAAACCACAAAGGGATCATTTTTAATTTTTACATGTACTCTTCATGTAAGGCATGAAAGAGGATTTTTAATTGTCCGTTGTGACAATACTAATCTAACCTGGGTATTTTATTCTTACTTTTTATGTTTATATACATTTTTACATACTTCATACACCAGATAAAGCAATTACAATACACTACTTCTCCCAGTGTTTGCCGCATCCTTACAAGCGCTCAGCATAATGAGGATAGTAACTTGCCCAAATCCCCAAGAAGGGAGGACAGTGCTCTCCATCTGTATTTCAGTGTCCAAAAGACTATTAAGAGGATTGATATAATAACTAATTTTTCACAGCTGTACCTCCAGTTTATAACTGCGCCCCATTCATGATAAAATCAAACACAAATTGCTTCCCAGATAGCAGTTCTATTGAAACTTTGATCCCTACACACAGAATTACAAGTATTCTCACTGCACCATGTCATTGTTACTAGACTGCACTTTACTCTCCGCTCTCTGTGTGAAACGTATTTTCTTGTGACCCCTAAACAGGCCATAATATACACTGGTCCTTGCCACGTGTTCAGCAATTTCACAGCCATACTGCAGCTGTTTCTCTACTCTTCATCCTTCTTTGCACTGCTAGACAAGCATCAGTACTTGGCATCCAATGCCTGGTCTAGCAAATATATTCTGGTTGCCTAGGTACTGGTTGTCAGATAAATGAGGATTATGGATGAGCTCCCACTTCAGCTATTCTTACATAGAAGCATTACAAAGATGAATCTCTTCTAACCCAGTGACAATTTTCATTCAACTTGTAGAGAAATAAACTCTCAAAGACTTCTCTTTTGTTTACATCTGCTACTCTAATAACCTGATAGGTTCAAATATGGCAGACAAGCATGCTTTCTACATGGAAACTTGAGTTATTTTTCCTTAGGAAAACAGCCAACAGAGTAAATCTAACAATATTTTCAGCTTACTTGAATTTCAAATCCTCCATTTTAAGTTTCTTAAACTGACCAATTATTTGCTCAAATATAAATATACCTTCCTTTGTGTAACTGAATTTTATCTCTCTGAGTTACAGGTTAATAACCATATCAACAAAGCAACTCTGCTTTCTCTTTAAAGAAAGACCAAGTCAGACATAGTTATGGACTCATTTACTTTAATGTCTTTTATTTGATATCAGTAACATGTTATTAATTTTCATTAACCGCTTTGCATATGTAATCTACTCTGTTATGGAAGGTTGGAATAACATTTACATTCTGTTTTTAGTATGATACATAAGCCTGTAGCAAGATATATCAGAATCTAGAAAAATATGTCATTTGTGAACAACTAGTGCATCTTAAACTTACTGTTACAATGAGAATTTGTTTCAGAAGTTGTTACTACACTTTTAAGTGACCAATACACTTTGTAAAGACTATCAGAAGGAGTCAAAAACAGCAGCCCATGGAGTGGAAACATGTGAATTCCAATCAAATAAAAAGGTCAAGACACAGCCCTCAGCAAGTAAAGTGATGCACGTAAACTGTTGACAGCAGTGATCATTCTGGATTTCCAGGAAACTGGACAAATCTTTCACTCTGCTGCATCATGAGACTGACTCAAACTTCCAGATTCATGTCAGAGAAGACAATCTTTCTCTTGATATGAATAGCACCAAGAAGCATATCAGTTTGAAGACTGCTGGGCACATTATCAGATTTGGCTGGAGTGTCCTACCACACCCAGTATATAGTCTGGATTTGGCACCTTCTAAATTCCATCTGTTCAGGCTGATGAAAGATGGACTGCATGTTTTCCTAGCAACGATGCTATCATTGCAGCTGTGAAATTGTGTCACCACCCCTGGTGCAGATTTCTGTGAGAACAGCATGCAGGCTCTTTTTCAATGCTGGTGAAAACTCATAGATAACGGTGGTGACTGTGTTGGAAAAAAAGTGTTTTGTAGCTGAGAATTTGCTCAATCAAATAGTGCTTTTTGTATCTGTTGTTCTTTCCATGGAAATAAATTGGAGGTATGACATTTGGAGCTACCTACATACTATATACCAAGGTCCAATCAACTCTAGATCACATCAACCAATTGTACACAACTACAAAAAAAGAACAGATTTCACACCTTGTCCTCTACTGTGACTCATGCAGCTGTTTGATTTTATAATTTTTTTTATCTGAAGACAGCTGTAGTTAGCTAGCTTTTATGCAGCCTTGCAGCCACAGCCACACAGTAGGGTCTGACAGCTTTGACCAGTTTAGATGAAACAGACTTTGGAGCTAATTTCCAGTTATACAACAGTTCACATCGCATTCTTCCCCTCCCCATGGTCCCAACCTAGCTTTTGCCTTACAATAGCAATACTTCCACTCTTATTATTTTTAGCAAAACACCCCACAATGAAGCTGGAAGTTTCCTCTATTCCTTTAAGAACCTGTGTGGAGTATACCAGTTGTAATACTTTTTTTTCAGATTTGAATCTAGTACAAAATAAGCAGTGAATACTGAATACTACATCTTGTGAATAAGAAATACACTAAAATATATTTTGCATCCCACTTGTAAACATGTTTACTAGTACTCCTGATCCTTTGAACAGCTGCAAGTTACAAGGAATCAGGTCTTATTGAACACGAACAACAAGTTAAATCTCTACTGTTTAAACACACAAACCATAAAGACATTCCCCACAGGGGAAAAAACCCAGATGAATTAGTCAGTCTGCCAGCTTGAGTGTTTCATGTCTATATCAGTTTACAACAAAATTCACTTTTTCACAGAGGGTTATTACATGTAAATTACTATATTGCTTTACTAGTTTCTTGCCTCTGAGACCCAAGTATGGCATACAGTACTGCCACTTCTGGTACAGAACTTCAAATTTTCACTTTGTGGTCTCTTATTCTTCAGTTACTCCCTAAAGTTGAAACTCTTCTGAGCTTTCTCACTTCTCCATAACTCTTGTAAATGCCTCAATTTTTTTCATGCAAGATGACTTTTCCCCTAAGGGAGAAACATTAAAGCACACAGTATAAATGAGCCAAGCTAGAAAAGTAAGAAAAGCTTTTTCAAAAGCCATAAAGAAAATATTTTGATCCTTTTATCCCTTCATGGAGAGTTTTAATGTCATCAGAAAGAAGGGGCCAAGACACACATCTTAACTAGGGATGTGAGCTCATAGGTCACTATGGATTTAAACATTTTAAACAGCACTGTTGCTCTGATTCACTGTTTTCAGTAGGATTTTCTCCTGACAACACCATCACAAGTTTTGTAGCAAAGAACTTTAAGCTACCTGTGATGTAAGGTTGTGTTAATGAAGAATTTTCATCCCAGTTTCTTGAAGAAATGACGTATATGCCATTATAATTTTTCTTCATCTATATGTTTGTGTCTCCTAACAACTTTAGAACTTGTTGGTCATTACTGTTGAATTTGGCTAAGGGTAGAATTTCCCAGAGACATTATTCTACAATTCAGCCAGTTAAAATTGGCAATTGAATACAGAGACATTATTGAGGTAAAAGCAGTTGTAACTTCTAGGACACAGGAAATGACATGGAGCTGGGAGGGTCAGACTGGGGATTAGGAAAAGGTTATGCACCAGAGGGTGGTGCACATGTAACAGACTGCCCAGAGCAGTGAGGATGGCTCCAGCTGCCGGAGTTCAAGGAGTGTTTAGACAAGGCACTCAGACATGGAGTTGAATTTTGGGTAGTCTGTGTGGAGCCAGGAGCTGGACTCCACAATCCTCCTGGATCTCTTCCTACCCAGGATATTCTATGATACTAACTGTATATCTTCTGGAAATAAGTTAACAGTTAGCTAATCAGTGTACTTGCTACAGCTCTGAACTAAACCAAAGGTTTTTTTGTTTGTTTGTTTGTTTTTTTGTTTGTTTGTTTTTCTATTGACCATAATGAGAAATGAGAGGGAACTTTGTGCAAGGGAGAAAAGAGAGGGTTTTAAAGATATCACAGAGACCAAAAACACTGGAAAGATGAATGATTTGGGAAAATGTAACACTTCTCCATAAAAAAAAAAATTGTTTCCATGATCTCTGCTTTTTGGGCAATGACTTCTCTTGAAAGGAATTGGCTGGAGGGCTGCAGCCAGAGGGTTGTAGTCAATGGCTCTATGTCCAGGTGGAGGCTGGTAATGTGCGGTTTTCCCCAGGGGTTCATCTTGGGTCCAGTACTTTTTAATATCTTTATCAATAACATAGATGATGGGATTGAGTGCACCCTCCACAAGTTTGCTGATGACACCAAGCTGAGCGGTGAGGTTGATACAGCAGAAGGAAGGGATGCCATCCGGAAGGACTTTGATTAACTCGGAAGGTGGGCCCTTGTGAACCTAACGAGATTCAATAAATCAAATGAAAAGTTTTGCACTTGGGTCGAGGTTATCACAGATATGTATACAAACTGGGAGAACTCCATGCAAGTAGTTCTGCAGAGAAGTACTTAGCAGTCCGGCTGATGAAAAACATGAGCCAGCAGTGTGCTCTTACAGCCTGGAAAGCCAATGGCATCCTGAGTTCCATCAAAAGAGGGGTGACCAGCAGGGTGAGAGAGGTGATTGTTGCCCTCTATTCTGCCCTCATAAGTCCCCAGCTGGAGTACTGTGATCAAATCTGGGGTCCTCAACATGGGAAAGATGTGGAGCTTTTGGAGGGGGTCCAGAGGAGGGCCCTGAAGATGATCCAAGGGCTGGAACACCTCACCTATGAAGATAGGTTGAAGGAACTGGGCTTGTTCAACCTGGAAGAGAGAAGGCTGTGAAGAGACCTGTGGGTGGCCTTCCAATATTTAAAGGAAGTGTATTAACATGGTTAGATAGTAATAGGACAATTTGGAATGGTTTTAAAACAAAGGAAGGGAGATTTACATTAGATGTCAGGCGGAAGATTTTTACTGAGAGAATGATGAGGTGCTGAAACAGGTTGCCCAGACAGGTTGTGGATGCCCCACCACTGGAGGTGTTTAAGGCCAAGTTGGAAAGGGTCATGGGCATTCTGACTTAGTACTTGATCTAACGGCTGGCAACTCTACCTGTGGAAGGGAAGTTAGAACTTGATGATTCTTGAGGTCCTTTCCAACCCAAGCCATTGTACGATTCTATGATTCTATGATTCTCTTCAGTAGCCATATTCTAAAAATACCATCAGCGAATGAGAAATTAACAAAGATCAGAGAGCAAATTTCATAGTTTAAGTGCCTTTAAATGTAAGGATATAAGCAACTGACATAGCAGAGGTTGCTGGCAGGTAGTGTGGATGTCACTGGGGGGATTTGGCTGACACAGATTTTTAACTGACAAGCAACAGATCAATCAGTGAAGCATAGTATCTCAAGAGTGGCATCCATGAGAAATAGTTTGCATTTCCTTGCATCCACTGAGTATCAAACTCAGCAAAAAAATGGGAATTGCTAACACTCAGGGTCAAAGTGCAGCAATTAAGATATTTGGACTCCTTTTCTTCTGAGAGGCATCATTTTCAGGTTGCTGTTGCATTTTATCATCCATCCGAGAATGAGAAAACACTGCCTTGCATAGAAATTGTGGAAGATTTCTGATCTTGTGTTGCAACACTTATTTTGGTTGAAATCCAAATTGAAACTTTTTTTTTTTTTTTTGAGTGGTTCTAATGTTAAACGAAGAACTATTCCTTTCTTAATTTTCTGCAAGAGAATAAAAAGTCTGGAGGTAAAAAATAGGCATGTGAAATGTGCATTTCCTTCCAGACCACTGTTTTCATGACAACTACTGAAACTGAATCCAAACCAAAATTAGAACCCAATTCACCATTTAGCCCAAACCTAATCTCCTTCTTGGTGCCATTCATTTTGCATAGCTGTATTCAAATAATTTAAATGACTCTCTAGCACATTTCCTTTAAATCTTTCTGGAAAGGAAGTAGATAACAATTTTGAATATGTTCCCACTGCATATATGAGAGCTAGGATGGACAGAAAAATGGATGGAGAGACAGACAGATGGAATTAACTATCACCAAAATAAAAGGTGAACAGAGAAAGCTGTGAAAGATTATCTCTGCCCTAAAAAAAAAACTGGCTTTGTGGAGGGATGCTTGTTTCTGTTCCCCTTCTCTTAATATCCAAGAATAGAAATTATTAGTAGAGATTTTATACTGGCTTGCATCTGTAAAATCTATAACCATTTTTATTTATTTTCATAAGTGTATATAAAATAAAATATACTGTATTTACATGGCAGAATCTCTCTGTGCAAAAAGTCGTGTAAATAATATATAAATATGCATCAGCATATAAGCAGTAAATAGAGACAGAATTTCCTTCTTCTGATCTGCATTGCAGATATCCTATCTGCATTGTAGAAGTGTGTTGGATATTCTGTAGTCATTCTGAGTACAGTGTAGTCTAACAATATTTGCATTAGATTTCTACAATTTATATGATAATATATGATTTCTATGATATTTTTCCTGGGTGGATATAGTGACAGTTGTTTGCTGTGTAGGCATCCTGTTTGTTTTGTAATTTTGCATAACTTTCTTGCTCTCATTATTTATTTATTCATTCCTCACTTATAACACTTGTAATGTGGGTTTTTGTAAATTGAATATTTTGGAATATGAACATTAAAATATACGTTGTTGAAGAATTTCTATTCCATTTAAATACAAAAAAAAAAAATCTGCCATGTACTCCAATTATGACTCATGCTATTTCTGAAAGAATTCACAGGATCATGACTTGATCATGCAGGATCTAAGACATCTTTTACCACAGTTAACACTTTTCAGATCTAAATGAATTATGTGGTTTTTGTGTGTGTGTGTGTGTGATGTCAATGAAAGATACTTGCATACAGAACTTAACTGTATTCTTAAGAATTAATAATTTTGTTCTTCAAAGCTGTATTTCAAGCATGTAAAGGAACAAGTACATATTAACATGTTCATGAGCAAACAAAGATATCTTAATGTCAATTGATTTCAGAGAACGTTAATGGGTTAGTTAAATGGAAAGTATTTCACAGGGATATTTGTGGCATCCTTGTGTATAGCTGGAGTTAATGATGCCTCTGACTTTGTTACCAATAATAACAAATCTTACTGGAGACAGAGGATCTGACACTTAATATTTTGACTTCATGAATCTGCAAGCAAATAATACTTTTTCCTTCAAGGCAATACTGCAATAAAATTCAGTGCAATGAAAAATGGAGGTCTCAATTTTCACAGAGCTTCAGGATATTGGTCTGAATCCTTATTGTTTGAAAGTAACTTTGGAGTTTCTAAGAAGTTACAGCTTTTAGTACAGAATGAATGCAGGAGTCATTCTTCATCTCACATGAACTTTCCTTTCAATTGTTTTGTTGCTTTTAAGTCCTGAAAAGAAAATATATTTTGAAAATCTATGATGGAAATTATTTTTTTGGCATGGAACTCAGGTTAATTGTTTGCATGTGCATCAACAAATGTACTGTAATTACTTCAACCATTAACTGCCTGAAAATTAAAACAAATATTTTGCTCTCCTGAAATGTTTTGCAGTATGCAAAATATTTTTTTCAAGTGTAAATCTCTTGACTGTATACTCTTTCTTTTCTTTGCATCATGATTAAATATTATGACATGAACCTGTCAGTTTCTGTTGCCCATACTTTATAGGTTGTTTGCTACAAGAAGTTTCTCAACATACATTTATTTGTGTGGAAACCAACATTTAAGATTGACACTGCTCTTCCTCACAAAATTTATTAAAAACCTACTTAATATTTTGTCCTTGATATACAGCATCATAAGCACTTTTATGAGAAAAAACAAATAAAAATTATAGTTGTGTTGTGGGATGTAGTGCAGAAAAAAGTTGTATCTCCATGACAAGGGAAGATCTACAGAAAGGTTGAGATACTGTAAACAACAACTGAGAAAGTCCTTTATATAATATCTTAAAATGAAAATATTTTTTCCTACCTGTCTAATAAAGCAACATAGGATAAAATTACAAAGAGCTAACCTGCTCTTAAAAAAGAATATAAATAATAAACTGTTGTATTTCATTTTTTTTTTAGCTTGGAAGGATTTGCCTTAAAATCTCTTCTCTTAATTGAATGCAGTCTAAAGGACAACATAGCAAAGACAAATTCTTGTTTCCTTTAATTGGATAAAAGTATGTAAAAACCTTGTGAGAGAGGAAGAGATTGAGACCAACTTTCCAAATTTTCAAATAATTTTACTTTAGCAAGAATTTTAAACAGACTTCCTACTGCCTCCATTTTCTCCCCAAATCCGCCTCTGCCATCACTCACTTTTTTTTTTTTTTTTTTTTTTTTTTGCTCTTCAAATAAAGCGTAATTTATATAGGAAGAATGAAAAATTAGAGCTAAACTTTTTGATAAACAGGATTTTATCATAATCCCTACATGAACTACTGATAAAATTATAGAACACCAACACATTAAAGGTGTATATATACTTTAAAAAGATCTAAGAAACAAAGGGAATTCAAAATCTGTACTCCTTCACTTGATTTATGCTAATAATTGGAGATTTTTCTAATGGACTTTAAGTGAAGTAACTCAGACCTTCAATACATTTTCATTTTTCAGATATGAAACAATGATAAAAAATGAGAACTATAGAAACATTAGAGGTAATAATATAATGACAATTATTATTTTTAAGATAGTAGGAAAAAGCTTGAGAAATTTAGATTCTTAAATTGGTAAAGTCTTCATGATTTGGTGAAGATTACAAAACCTTATGTGTTTTTAAGAACACCACTAATTCCATCTTATTCTTCAGTGGAAACAATGACAATGATGAGAGAAAAAGTGCAGATGATTCTGATAAACAACAAGATTTATCAGTTAGAAAATATAACTAGCTAATGTCTATTCAGAGTGTATTTTCCACTTCCTCGTCATTCATCTTCATTCATTGGTTCATTTGTCCTATAAACCAAAAAGAATTCTTCTTTCAAAGTCTTTTATTTTACTGTTCTCTTCAAGGTAGTTTTGTAGTACTGCTTCTTCCAAATATAAAATTATTGTTCTTAGCTAGCTGTGAGTGTTCCCTGAAGACTATGTGTAGTAACTTAGGCAGCAAGACAGAATTCATCTGACAAGGGAAATATCATTCAGCAGATGATGTAGGTTATGATGTTCTCAACATTTAGAAGGGACAGCAACAATAAAAGTCAGCAGTTCCCATTCCTCTTCATCTGTACAAGTCAGCTGCCGTTACATTCAGCTGTAGTAACAACAGTCTCTTGCTCCTGAGCTGCAGGGAAAGTGTATTTTTCTCTATCAAATTACATTTGCACTCTTCTTGTATTTAAGCTAGTTAGACTAGACTGACATCCACCTTATTAAGGAAAAGCCTAGAATTCATTTATATTTGTCATGTGCCTGGCCAAACCATGACCAAGTACAGGTCATCCTTGAGCCTTTCCTTCTGAAAAAGGCAAAAAAACTAAAATTGTAGTTTCAAACTATTATTCTAAAAATATTAGCAGACCTCTTTGATATTAGGAAGGAATGTTGGCTTGTGGCAGTGTGCAAGGGAATTTACTCTGGAACTGACCATGGAAAACTCAACCACAACTGGACTGAATGACATTTACTACTATTTCTTCTGTGATAAACTCACCAGTGATAGCTGTTTATGCACTCCTTCAACTTCTAGCACAGTGGCAGCACAAATACAGCATGAGAATGTGGGAGAACAAAAAATCAGCTTTGTTTTTTCTTCAACAAAAGAAAACAGCAAGCAAACAATACCAAAACTAAGCAAATAAATGAAATGAAGTACAAAGCTGGCTGAGCAAGGCAAAGTGCTAAATAAAATATACAGGAAAACAAAAAACAAATCAAAAGCTTTTAAGAGACTCAGTGATAATGTCAGCATTTTCTAGACCGTAGCACAACAGAAAAATAAGTTTCAGATATATCTCTGAAATCAGTTGATGAACAAGACTTTTTTAAGGAACTACAGACAGACACATCTTGTATAGATCCTCTACTTATTTCTTTCAGTGTTTACGTTTTTTTTTTTCTACCACAGTAAAAGCTGTTCATGAATATTTGGCTCAGATGAGAACTATAGAAAAAGAACAAAAGAAGCTCGCACAAGAATGGCCAATATATTCAGCTAAAGGTAATTGAGTGATTGAGGCTCTTAATGTGAGACGAGAGCAGCCGAAGCAGGCTCTTGGAGCTTGATTCTGACTTAAAGATAATAATTTCTTCTGTAGTAGTTCTTCTCTCACTAATGCAACTCCATATCTTGTCCATATAGACTGTAAGATGGAAGAGAATAGTGTACACACATATACGTACATAGGCATATGTATTAGATCTTGCAACATATTAATACATTTTATCAAACTGAGACTGCCATTTCTATAAGTAAAGCATCTAGTTATGATTTCTAAATGTAGAAAAAGCAGTGGAGCTTTTCTCCATCAGTGTCTCAGCTCTTGTTCTAGAGTCAAATACAGGGATGTGTAAGTCAGTCAATTTACTGAAGCCATCTTGAGTTGGCACCATTCTTTTGAGAGAGATCATATTCTCTAGTATCTAAATTTCTTGTAGCATTTAATTGGTTGAGAAATTTTAAAGCACTCCTGTAAGTGGTTTTTTTTTCCTTTTTTTTCCTTTTTTTTTTTTTCTGCCATTATGAAACATGTTTATTTGAAAAATAAGGCATCCTTCTGAAGAGTTCTTTCCAGCATAGCTGAAGGATTATTTAAATGCTTCTTTCAGATGAGGAATTTCCTTCTCTGTATATAGTAACTTTTATTCTGAAGGATATAGAAAAGAGACAATACACTGATGAAGGCTGGACTGTATTCCAAGATTTCATTATAGATGTATGTAGGTCACTCCAAAAGAAATACTTCCTATTTCTATGGAAACTACAACAGATACAAAGAGCACAATAACACTATTTGATGGAGAGAATTCTCAGCTACAAAAAAAAAAAAACTAATTTTCAATGTACTCACTACCATTAGCTATGCATTTTCACCAGTGTTGCAAAAGAACCTGCACGCTGCCCTCGTAAAAATCTGTACTGCTGGAGCTGACGCACCATCACTGTCTCAGCTACAGAAATCACAACTACAGTCACTCCACCACCTCACTGCATTCACAACCATTGTTTCATGTCCATAACTGTTCTCCAAGCATTCATGAATTCAATGGGTGTCATTTTTTTTTCCATGCAGAAAAATAAAATTATATACCTTGTCTTCATACACAGTTCCATGTCAGCCACCATTTTGTCAGACTGCCTTTCTGCTGCCACCTATAGCCCAGCAACAAAATGTAATCAGATACTGACAAGAAGGTTCAGTCTCATTCTGCTATACTGTCATCTGAAATCCGGGAAGAAAACTTTCTAGATCCAATGTGGTGCTAGAAAGCAACATTCCTTTATTCCTTATGATTCCCTGTGAGTAATAAGTCGGGCAGGGGTGGCAGGAGACCTGTGTGGGTGAGCAAGGAGCTCATGCTTAAACTCAAGGGCAAGAGAATGGTCCATGAAATGTGGAAAAAGGGTCTGACCACTTGGGAAGAATATAGGAATGTTGTCAGGGACTGCAGGGATGCGACGAGGAAGGCCAAAGCCAGCCTGGAATTGAATCTGGCAAAGGAGGTAAAGGATAATAAGAAAG
>JANHGO010004083.1:0-25719 GCA_024606505.1 Aquila spilogaster | reverse complement strand
GCATGTGCCACTGAGCCTGGGGCTCCTGAGGGGAAGGGACTGACTGTAACCCCTTGTAATAGGGATTTCAATCTTGTTTCCCTCCTCCAGGCTTTGACTAGTCCCTTGTATACCCCTGGCAATTACAGTACAGGAGATCTGTCAAGACAAATAATGCTCACGTTAGTGGACTGCTATGAAACTGAAACCTTTTTAAATTAATTGAACATGCTGGTATTTGGTATATTGAGCATTTAGCAATAAAATCTTCTTTCATCAGAGTATATAATGGTATCCTGGATTTGAATGACCATCTGTCAGCCAGAAAGGGTAGATAAATTACAACATTCTCTAATCCGACGGGCTGAAAGAAAACGTGTTCTCCTTCATCCATTTCCCTGAAAGCTTAGGTTGCTCTAGCACACAGCCACAAAACTGTAAGCAAGCATTAACACACTGCAGTCAAAATATTTTCTTTTGGGTTATGAATGAAATGGCCAGGTCAGTAAGCATGGTGCGTGATTTGCTTAAGCACACACGTTGCCATAGTAAGATGAAATCTTAGAATTTCCCCATCATCCGGGAATAAACATAAGGTGTATTTGCAGATTTTTATAAGCAGAAAGTGTCACTGAATACCAGGAATGTTATATTGCCTGTAATCACATTTCCATGCCTTTGACTACGCTATTTGCTCATCCAAGGAAGAAGACTATTTCATTGCACCCCTATCCCCCCGCGCATGTCATGAATTCACAAAACAAAATAACTAAAATTAGAGACAGAAAAGGCTTTGCTTGTCAATCTCCTTGTTCACCTGAGTATGTGTTACAGTATAAAGAAGTGACAATGTAAAACAGGAACAGTGACAAATGTGCACATTTCATACCTCCAAAACCTGGTCTCATGCTGAAGTCATGGTCATCTATTCGGAGCAGCTGCTCTGACTTCGTCAGGGGAGATTTGGTGATGTCAGGGCTTCGTTTTAGAATTGGGCTACCAGGAAGAGAGAAGCACAGCTATAAACCCTGAGCAGTGCCTGTGAGAAGTACGCGCCCGCTTCGCTCCATTACCCCTTAAACCTTTTACCCCTTAGACCATAACCATGCGATTGCTTGCAGAGGTTGGCAGCGTGTCACTAAAAAATGATTCCTGCACTCCATATACAGCTTAGGCACCTGTGATAATTCTGGCACTGAGAAAACATTTGTTTGGTGACTTTTTGTCTCTGTAAAATTATCTCTGCTTATAGCACAGTTTGGAGACAATCATTCAAAAGTGTGGGCTGGAGGAATAGTGTTTGTGGATAAGCGGGGAAATGGAAACCAGCCGGGGAGGCATTTCTGACATTGAGTTATGATGGGGCATGAGGCCAGGAATTAGGGAAACAATATATCAAATAAGCTACTGGCTGTTGCCCAGGAACAAAATGGAGACAGGCTGGGAACCAGGCCAGGAGGCAAGCCGTCCCGTAACTTGGGATAAAATGATTAGCTCCTGCCCCAGATTTCTAATGAGGATAAAAAGGAGCATTAAAGACCTGGGAGGTCTCTGAGCATTAAAGAGCCTGGGAGGGTCGTTCCAGAAGCTGTTGGAGTTGCACCAAATGCTGGGCAGAGGGTGCTCAGCTCCTCCTCCACATCCAAGGTGCAAAATGCTGTTCAGTGCCCCTGTGCTTTGGCTGGGATGGTGGTGGCAGCAGCTCCTCGGTTGCTCCATCATGTGCGTGAAGCCTTGCTGCCCTCAGAGCCCGCTGCGTGCTAGCCGCTCCGGTGGCAGGAGGGCTCAAAAACAGGAGGAAAGGTTTTGCTGGTTCTCAGTTTGATAAAAGATGGCATGCTCAGAGAGGCTCTTGTCTGAATATACACGAGACAAGTCAGAAATAGATTAAAGAAAAACAGGACAACAAAGAAATTTGATGGGGAATATGTTCCTGAGATAAAGTTCTTCCTAAACGAGGCCGCTTAGCTGTGCTGTACTTCTCACAGACTCGTGGACAGTTGCACCACAAGAAGCCAATACAACGATCTCTGAGCAGAGACCAGCGGTACTATCAGCGACTCCTCTCCCAAACCCAGAGCTTTATCTGGACTATGGAGTATCTTAGAAAAATGCTCAGTCTCAGTCTAATAATGTCCAGGAGTGGCAAGTCATCTACCTCCATCAGTGAGTTCTTCTAGTCACGAGTTATCCCTCAGGCATTTTAAAAGGTGGCCCCTGCTTCTGCTTTAGATTTAATTCAGCCTCTGAAAGACCTGTGGCATTGTGAGTGTGCGCTGGGGAAGGTTTATACCCCGCTGAGACGGGGACGCGATATTAGCAGGTCGCTGGCAAAACCTTCAGCATTTGTGAGCAGGCTTGACGGTGCTCAGAAAGGCTCTTTCTCCCTGGCAGCGGCAGAGGGAAGGACGGGCGGTGTGATGGAGAGCCCGCGGAGGGGGGCTCAGCTCTGCAGAAGGGATGCTCGGAGGGAAGGCACACACAGCACAGGCGACACAAACCGTGCAGCAGCCCAACGCAAAGCCCACGGGGCTGCGGCGAACGGCCGCGGTATCACACCTCACCTCCGTGAGGGTGTCGGGCAACGTGGCTTCCCCTGGGCCCCGCTGGATCCCGCTAACGGCATGACTCCCACCTAAATACAACCGGCACGCTCCGGTGGCGTCCCCGTCCCCTGCCACAGCCTCAGCCCGGCCACGGGGATGGGGCCGGCGGGGATGGGGCCGGCGGCAGCGGCCGGAGGGTTTTGCCTACCTGCCTTGCTTGTGCGCCTCGCCGTGGGCTTCCCGTCTCTGCCGCTGCGGCCGGCTGCGTGGAAATAGCAGGAAAAGGGAGAGCTGAGGCAGGCGGTCACGGGCGGACATCGGGAGGGAAGCGTGGTGGGAAGCACCGGATCTCCGCGGCGTTACCTTCCGTCACATGTGTGAAATGGCTCTTACCTTCATTTTTTTACCTTTTTACCGAAGGCCGATGTCAGGCTGGGCATGGCGGAGGGCGCGGAGCCGGGGGGGTGCCGGGGGCTTGCGGCCAGGACAGGGCAAAAGGAGGGGAGTGATGATTTTTCCAAGGTGGGATGCCACCGGTTTTGACTGCCTGGCAAAGGACCCAGGCAGGCGGCTCGCCTCCCTCCTGCCGCAGCCCCGGCCAGCGCCGTCAGGGGCTCTGGAGAACGGCCGCGCTGCCCGGGGGCCTCTGCCAGCCGGGAGCACAGCCATTACATCTACTCGCCAGAGGCAGCCGGGTATTTTCATGAGAAGAAAGTGTTCCGAGGGGAAAAAAGTAAAAAAAACCTGTGGAAATATTTGTTTCTGGTTTCATACTGTCTCCCAGCTGGCCGTCAAGAAAGCTCCTCTCAGGGGTTTGGCCAATATTTTATTTTATCATTAAAGGAAAGAATATTGCTTTTATCAATGTACGTGCTAGCTTGAGCAAAAGTAACATTTTAAACATTTAACTCATCTTTAATTAAAAGTTTAAAAAGTTAGCTTCTCTCTGTAATAAACACTAACTAATATCAACTCTACTAATGAGACTTTTTGCCCATTAACATACATTTCAAATCCCTCTGCAGAGATGTACAACGGCAAAACTCCTTTTGCAATAACGAGTTTCACCACCCAAGCGCCATTGTGGTGGGCAGTGGCAGAACCCCAGGCCTTGGAGGATGGTTTTCCCCTGGGCTGGGAGCTCTCTGAAAGCTGATAGCGTTGGAGGGAAAGTCATCTTTCCGCTGCCACAGCGAAGCAGACAACCTCTGCATCGCCCAGACTAAGGGTGGGCACACTGGCCTGTCATCACTGACTCACCCCGAAGCGAAGCATCGGCCGAGTGGGGTTGGTTTTCCAGAATCTGCTCTGTGCTTCCCAGAGGAGGGCTGGGAATGAGCCCACAGGGACACCACTCTTTGGGGAAGCTTTGGGCCACGCAGCACTATTACTATTGCAAGGAGCAGCTTCTATGGTACTGCTTGGACCTGGGCATCATGCAGCAAAATGCGCTTGAAATGCAAAATGTGCTTTCTGGGTCTTCCGCCTTGTCGATACGCCCTAGGGCTGCTGCTGATGTGTCTCGCTATTGCCTGCTTCTCATCTGCTGGCTGTCAGGAAGTAATTTCACGTGTTTTGGGGATAAGCAGATTCTGGTGACAAGCTGACCTACTTACATGACTTTAAAGTGCCCTAGTAAACTCTTGGCTATTCAGGAATAATGCTGGTATTCAAACAGGAATGAAGCAGGCCATGTTCTTACAATTTCTAATTTTCATTTCTCTTTGTAGAGCTTATCTAGTGCTTCATGCTGGCCCTGGCCCTATCCTGCCTGTCGAGGGACCCTTCAAGGCATGGCAATCAAGGATTCATGGCCAACTCCTCCCCATCTTCTGCACCCAGCAACCCCGGGTGGTTCCTCTTATTTCTTCCAGGTGATTCTCCACCGCCTCTAAACTAAACTTTATTTCCTTATCCCAAGCCAGCATAAAATGTCCCCCGTGCTCCAGCCACTTCAGGGGACTGTGTTCATTTGTGCTTTGCTTCAGCTCCTTCACTTCTTTTTGCCAGTCCCATTCCCCTTGTCACAGCTCTGAGGTTACCGAGCCTCCCCCGCTTTCCTGCCTCCTCCTGTGGCAGCAAAACATTTTTACCTGTTGCCAATCATTCCCCAGTTACTGCGATCTGAAGCCCCATTTCTTTCTACTCAATAAATAGCTTTTCTGGTCTGGTTCCTGGGAAGTGCTCTGCTGGCTAAGTGATCAATGGCAGCTCCATCACAGGACCCCATTAGCCTGCCCGTTCGGGCTGTGAATCAGTGGCAAGCCGCTATGGCTTCTCCTTGCACATCTGCTGTCCCTGAGTGTTTGCAGCAGCCAGCCGCGCTCAGGAGATTCAATCCAGACGTTGCTCGCAGATTGCTCAGCGCAACTGTTTGCCACTGCGGCCACGCAGTGTGACGGTATTGCTCCTGCCTTCGCTGGGGTGACAGGCTGTCTTTAAAACTAGCACATAACTCCTGAGGTAAAATATATTATCTCCTAACAGTTACAGTGCCGAAAGGCATTTCATGGCTCATGAAGCTCACTGAGTCGCTTTTACGAAAAAGCAACAACTGGAGCAGAGTGGCATTTATTCACAGTGCTCCCTGTGCATTGCTGGAGTAGCTCTCAGGCCCCTGATGGCATCTGGGGTGATGCAACCTCTCCAAAGTCATCATTATTCCCCCAGGTCCCCCCACTGCTTCAAGGGATCATGAGATGCCTCTGCCCCAAAGGCTGAGGTTTGCTGGGGCTGGGCGGGAATGAGGCGACTGAAGCTTAGGATAGCCAGGGAAAAAAAAATTAGCAAAACCAGATTTTCATCACTATCACTACAGACAAAAGGCGAAAAGCCGTTACTCTTTTTTTTTAAAAGCCCAAGATTTACTATGGCACTTATAGTCCCTCCAACAAAGGAAAAAGCATTGCAGGGTTAGGGATAACCATGTCTGATTTTCAGAAGAGGCAGTTCAACCATGACATCTGAAGGTCCCAGCAGGCATTTCCTAATGCCCAGCTTCACAGGACGTGTGCCAGAGGAGTGTCAGGTTCACACTTGCAGTGTGTATCAGAAAACCCACAGTATTCTTCATCTTTGAAATAAGAGCTTTTAGAAGCAACCACAACAAATGTGAGAGAAGTCACTACCCATCTTTGCCTTTTAGTTTGTAATTAGTTATGCAGCATACATTTCCCACCTATAAATCATACTCTTTTTTCTCTATGGGAGGCAATACATCTGTAGTAGACAGTGACCTATTTTACACTCTTATTAGGATAATCTCACTAGGATCTGAGAACATTTCTTCCTTGAGGAGTTAAATCAAGATATGGTTTCAGTTCTTCGGGAAAAAGCAAGATCCAGTGTACTTTCCTCAAGAGAAAGTAAATTGCTAAAGTAATGGAGATTCACACAGTCCTTCCTGGGTCCAAGGGGTGACATCCTCGAGGAACAGTGCTGGTGGGGTTGGCAGACTGGGCTAACACTAATGTTACTGTTATCAGATTTCATGAAATTCTGGGGCAGTCTGTTCTCTCCACCCCTTACGGTCGGTGTTCTTAGGTCTGCAAAGAGGATGGCAGATCAGAGATGTCAGAACAGATCCTGTCTCAGGATATATTGTTGAGATGTGGCTGTGGCATAATCTCTGTCCCTTTGGTTACTTGCGTCATCAGCAACATTCTGGCCAGGGGCTGTGCCTGCAACGGACCCTACCCTGAGCAGAGGTGCCCGCTGCCCCGGGAAGCCTGGCAGCCGGCGGCTGGGGCAGAGACACCGGGGTGCCCGTTTCCTCTCTGCTTATCTCATGCCGGGGTGATGCCTTCACCCCTTCTCCGGTGCAGGCACTGCGGACTCTCCCCCCTGTACCCTCCGAAACGACGTGCTTCATTTTGTCAGATACAAGCTCTGCAGCTCACGCTGTGCCGTGGTGCAGTCGATCCACAGCCTCTTCTACCACTGACGCAAGGCAAGGGAGGGTGTGGAGCTTGCTGAGCCAGTTTTCAGCAGGACTTTTAATTGGGAAGTAATGAAAGTGATGAAAACTCCCTCACTGCTGCCAGCCGTGCCGTGGCGCTTGGCTCTGGGCTCCCTGTCCCCGGGTGGACACTGATGGGCAGCTTGTGCGGTGCCTCCCGTCCTGCACCCGCTATGCTGCACGGCCTTCGTGCCGTGCTGGGCAGGGGAATGGCAGGAGCCACATTCTCCTTGGTCTGCCCGTAAAATTATGGCTGGGCAAGGTCCTGACGAAACGCTGCCTGAGGCAGAAGGACCAGGAGAGATCAGCGGAGGCAGCCCAAGTCCCTGCAGGGGACAAAGCCTTGACGGGGAGGACATGGTAATGGCAAAGGTGTATTGGTACTGCTAAAGAGCTGTGAGAAGTCTAAAGGTCTTATTAAAGACCTAGGCCTAAATATTTGACTAGGTTTTGTTTCTCCCTCTGTGACCTCTGTTTCTCCCTTTTATGACCAGTTAGGGAGCTGGGATCATACCACATCAGCATCATGTTAAAGGCAGAAGTCAGGTCAGGGAATGGGGGAGAGGCAGGAAAGGGCTGGGGATTGTATGCACAAACATATAGAAGGTGTCTGTAGAGAAAAAGTGGGGCAGGGGCAAGGAGAGCTTGGATCTGCAACAGACCCTATGCATCGGTGAGACTGAGGGGAAAAGTGGCTGGGGAGGGAGGGGAAACACTGGGTAAGGCCAGAGGGGAAGATGTCAGAAAGAGCGGAGAGGAGACATCAGGCTCAAACAGTGCCTCATCATTGTGTGGGATGACTCCTGGGGCATCCTGGACAGTCCTGCATGAGTAGGGGTGTCCCCTCACCGCAGAGTGGTGTGGGACAGAGATGCTGCCCAGAACCTGGAGATGCGTGAGCCTCGCTGGGCTAAAGAGCCTCCCAGGCTGCGTCCCAAAGGAAGGAAAGAGGTTTTGGGGCAAGGGGTTCACAGAAAGTTCCCCCATAACATGCATTTGACTTGCAAATGAATTGGGAAGACCTTCTCAGCAAGCAGGAGATGCTGGTGAGCAGGTGGTGCAGCAGGTCTGAGTGAAGTCTGAGAGGTGGTCCAGAGCCCAGAGAAGTGCTTTGCGGAAGGAGGGAAGGAGGTAGCTAAATGGGGAGAAAAACCACCCAGCACCTGAGGGAGGAGAGAACAAACTTGCAACGGGAGGAAGCTGCTCTTATCCAGCAACACAGACTGCAGGAGACACGATCTACTGTGTAACATACTAATTCCCAGGGATAATGTAGGATAGAAACCCACTAATTTGTACACAAATTAGGAGAGTTACAAAGTTGTGAGCTGTAAACAAGCCACTAAAAACTGAGGAAAATGATTCACGAAATTTATTTTATCTTAGCATTTGGCAAGCCCTTGTTTGCTTGTAACTATGTTGGGTCATGTGTCCTTATGATTCAGAGGTTTAAAGATGGTGAAGAAAGGTGAGCCATTGCCATTGCAGGTAGTTAAATTTATGAAAAGAAATGGGGAAAGAGCACTATCTTCAATGTTCACAGCACAAAGTCTGAGAAACAGTGGGATTCAGAGCTGTTCTACCATATTATTTTTGAGTGATACAGAAAATTCAATGAGAACCCCATTTTAATCCAGTATTACTTGAATGCAGATCAATCTCAGAATGCAAAATACGCAGAGGCAGGAAACATATATACACTCTTTAAATTTTGCACGTCCTTTGTTCTTTGCCTGGACATAAACACTGGCAAAAGAAAAAAAATTAAACAAACCTACACACATTGATTATTCACAGAAATGTCATGCCACCTGAGGTCTTGGCACTGTACATGATGTTGCAAAAATGAAAGTGCCCTTATGTGGCAGAAATTGCATCCAGTGGGTGTGTGTTTGTTGGGTTTAGTGTCACACAGGTTGAAGGGAAGAGTCGGAGGGAGCAGAAGGAACGTGACTGAGGTCCGTCGTGCCAGCTGAGGAGGAGGCAGGCGTGGTGCCAGGGCTCAGCGAAGTGTAAAAGAGAAATGGATGAAGGGAAGGGGAGCTACTAATGGGGCCATGCAGAACACGCTGAAAGGTTTCAAGTCTGCCCCAGTCTTTGAAGAAAGGTTGACTTGTAAGCAGATGTCAGCACGGTGGAGATCAGGGAAGGGCATGTTAAGGGATATTTAGATAAATTGGAAGTATTTAAGTCGACAGAGGCTGATGGCACTTCCCCGGGCGCACCGGGAGTACCAGCTGTTACAGTCTCTGAGCTGTAAGCAGGTACCTCCGAGGACTCCTCACAGACAGGTGATGCCCCTGAGAGAGGGTGAGGGTGAACACAAAACCTGGTTTTAAGCAGGGGACAAAAGAAAGATGTTGGAGTTTTGACGTTTGGAAAGAAACTGGGACAAACTCATGATCCGTTTGTCTGCCCACCCCCAGGGATAACAAGATTATAAAGATCACTCAATGTGAATCTTTGCAATAATTGACGTCAAACCAGTCTAATGTCCTTTCTGACAGAGTAACTGGCTGCCTTAGCGTAAGCAGGAGGAAAAGTAGATTTGAATGAGGTTTTTAATATTTCATTACTAAACTAGGGAAATACGGTTGACGTGCAACTGTGACTTTAAGCATGATTGAAAGACTGTGGTTAGAGTAACTGCCATTAGTTTGCTGTCAAGAGACATTAAATGACATCTCGCAGATTTCATCCTGGAAACTACTAGTCAATATTTTTAATAATAATGCAGATAACAGAGCTATAAAACTCAAGCATGACAGCATGCTTGAGAGAGAAACAGATTTTGGAGTCTAAGATCAGAATTCAAAGCAGCCTCAACATGTTGGAGAAAAGGTCTGATGTCAACAAGATGAATTTCAGTAAAAGAGAATACAAAGAACTGCATGGAATACAGAGAAATAATTGTACAAATGCAGAATGAGGAATAACTAGCTAATTATCAATACTACACTTGTCTTTTAGTTCCTTAATTACAGCAATGAAAGCACTCTGTCTTTATAAGGGAAATCAAAACCATCGACAATTAAGGAATTTGTTTGCACTACAAAAAACACAGAATTGTAACAATTCTGCTGTTGGGGCAATGTTAAGAAATATTCATATTGACACAGGGCAGAGACAGATTTAAAGTAAATGGACTGAATGGTAACAAGTCACCAAGCTTTTACCCAGAAGAAAGCCAAGTAAGGCACTGTTGAACCAGCATTTAAATTGTCCTCAGTGTCACAGGAGTGGAAGGTGACAACTTTCCACTGTGGAAAAAGAGCTCCAAGTGGACTCTGAGAAGCTACAGACAGCTCCACTGGACAAATTCGCTAGAAAGACAGAAAAAACCCCACCCATAGTAGACACCAGATAAATACAGTATATACTGAAGAAGAGTGAGAGGCAGTTTGACATTTCTTGAGGGATGCTATGCACTATAAATATAAGAGACTTCTCTAAAAAGTTAATGACCTTATAGATGGGGGTGACCAAGCTGACACAGTGTACCTCAATTTCCAAAAGGGTGTTGACAGATCCTTTCCAGACACTTGTAAAGAAATCAACCAGTCAGAAAGAAGTTCCCCATGTGTGAATGGTTACAAAATAAGAAACAGAGGAATAATGGAGAGTTTTTACTGTGAAGAAAGGTTTTCAGTATAGTTCCATGGAAATCTATGATAGGATCACTGTTGTTCAATAGCTTTGTAAATTATTTTGGAGAAAAGAATAATTACTGGCAACAATATTTACTGAGGATATGTAACTGTTCAAGGTAGTCAAAATCAGAACTGTGGGTGGAAAATTACAGCAGAATCTCATGATGCCAAGTGACTTCAGAAAAATTCAGTGTTAGTAAATTCAGAAAAGTGTACGTTGTTTTGTACTTTTTATTTTTAAATCTTTCCATTGTACTTTCAGAAACAATGTTAAGATAGTGGTGGCCTCCAAACCAACTGTTACTGCTTAGGAAGGAGGTCTCAGTATCATTGTAGCTATTTCTTGGTAAATATCAGCTTAATGCTCCACAGTGCTCAAAAAGGCAAACAGGAGGTTAGGCGTTGTTGGGAATGGAGCAGCAAAACAAGCAGAAAGTATTTCAATGCTGTTAGTAACACCAAGGCATGTCCTCATCTCACATATCCAATTCCCATAGTTGGAAAAAACAGCAGAGCAGGAGGAGAGAGAGAGCTCGGAGGTGGGGAGGGTTTCCAGGCAGCCTGAGCAGGTCTTTCTGAGTGGGAAAGGAGACAACGGCCAAGAGATATAGTGCAGTGATATAAAATCAGGAGTGGCATGATGAAGGTGAACAGGAATCTGTTGCTCAAGACTTTCCACAACACATAACAAGGAGAAGAAATTTGAAAGGAAGTACGCAAACACAGCATGTCATCACACTGTGAAATTCACTCTCACCGAAAGCTGAGTGCTAAAAATGCAAGTGAGTTTGGAAGGTGACTGGGTGGTTTTTAGAAGAAAGACCAGCAGGAGCATTTCAGATGTGAATCCAACCCCAGAATCAAAAAATCAAACAATTTATATGTACTTAGAAGGGAGGAAACTGCCTTGCAGTATCTATGGGTTTGTTTGCAATTTTTTTTTGCTGGGCTGCAGATAGGCTGTAAAACCTGTTATGTCTCCTCACACCAGCTCATAAAACATATTGGAGTAATGGTGGGCTAGAAGACGATATGAAGCTGCTGATCCTGAGCAAGTTACATAGTGGCAACGTTGACTGGAGATTTTATCATCAGCAGCACAGCAAAGTGGCACAGTACATGGGTGTGTGAACATGGCTACAGAAGTGCCAGCAGAGACTATGTTCTGCCATGAATCACCTGAAGGTGACAGGAGGCTATGTAAAGTGTAGCCCCAAAATAAGTTCTAGAAAGGGTGAAAGGAGGCTGGTGATAATGATGAAAGTAGAAAATATAATTTTCAAAGCATCATCATTTGCAATGATAAGTAGAGAGAGGACACTTTAGGCGGAGTTGTGAGAAAAAACCACAAGATTTCCAAGAAAAGTTGTCATGCATGATTTAAGTTGCTTGAAAGAACAACAGGGGTGGAAAGACAAATGAGAGAAATAGCAAAGCAATAATGAAAAATAAGTTAATTTATAACAGGGTAAAGAAGATGAACACTGTTGGAGAGCAGAAAAGAATTTCTGGACAGTGGAAGGAGAGGTAACACAGGGAGCAGCAACAGCTGCTGGAGTAGAAAAGGAAGTTGCAGAGTAATTCAGTTAAAAGCAACAGGAGAAAACTTAGCAGAGCTGTATGACAGGGGCAAGAAATGTGCCGTGGGGCAAAGAAATGAGGCAGGTGAAGAGGAGAGCACAGGAAGTCAGGGACAAAAAAAGAGGAACAGCAAGCTGGAGGAGAGGAGGGACCTTGAATGGGGGAAAGAAAAGGAGTGAAGGAAATGGAGGTGAAAGGAGGAAAGGGAAAGGCAAGTTACCACCAGGGGAGATGGAGAGACTCCAGTTGCATCGGCCTGAAGCCCACACTGGGCCTCTTGTTGCTCTCCTGAGACCCAGCACCGCTGGTGCAAACGGTGCCAAGCCACAACACAAACTGCTGATCCTAAAAAGCAGTGCCTTGGGAGCTGCGGGTGCTCAGTGCTCCACTGGATCTGGCTCGCTACTGATAATGTGCTCCTACAGGCAATGCTTTCAACGGGCATTTGACAGGCTTACCGTGCACTCTGAAGATCTGATCCAAAGACAGCTTGCATTAGTAAGCTTTGTTCATGCAAATAAATGCTTTCAGGATCAATACTGAAGATAAGATACAAGAGCAAAACTCTAGGACAAGACAATGGCTTAAGGATTGCCGGGAAGTAAAGGAAGAAATCCTGTTAGGGATGAATTTATAAGGCCAGAGAAGGCATTAGGAGGGCAAGAAGATAGGAGCTGCCCTACATGTAAGAGGCAGCCTCAGTAAGGGTACCAGGATAGCCACGTGTGATTTACAGAGCTCAGACAGCCCACACACAGTGTGGCCAGGGTACGGAGGAGCTGACAACACAGAAGTACTATCCAAATTCAACAAAAGCAAGGGAAGGTAACTTTAATGTTGCAGATGTTCAGTATGATGCTGAGCCTTTGAAAAAGGACCAGGAAGGAACCATGGCCATAATGATGCAGCGTGGCTCCCATCACTTAGGAAAAGTGTCACTAATTGTAATAACATCTGAAAATGTCATCAAGAGAAAGATCTTTGGCCATGAGAGAGACCCTGTGATAACAAGCCCAGGGCTTATTGTAGAGGATGTCATTCAACTGCTGTAAAAGATAGCTCTTACTGACAGAAACATGGACAGGGAGCTCTAGAGGAGCGGAAAATCAGTTGCTATTTGGAGACCAGAGTGAGGCAAAATGATTATAACACGGCCAGGGAATGGTAGGAACATGACTAAAAACATGAAGTGAGACTCTTAGCTAAGGTTAAACAAACGTGATCCGTAGATCTTGTACAGTGAAATCTCTTCTGCCAAGAGTTGTTTTTCTGAAAGGTGGTTATAATGCTGTCCAGGGAGATTTTAGTGTTAAAAAGATTTTTTTCCCAGCAGTTAGCTCTGGCAGAACAACCTGGGCTCAGCTCCAGGCCAGTTCTTTTCCTATTGCTCATCCTCTCTAGCAGATTCTGCAGGTCTAATTAGCAACACAGGCTTTGGCCCTTTTGTTGGCATAACGATGTTGTGACCTTTAGTGACCCTTTGTATCCTTCTAGTGAGCCCCGTGCATCCTGGTGGCTTTCCAAGGGCCTGAGCAGTTGGGAAAGCAGCAGACAGCCCTCTTGCTGGTGCTCCGGATCTCAGCTCCTTCCTATACGAGTTTTGGCACTGGGGATTTAACAGGAGTAAAAAGCTTTGCAAACCCTGCAGGATTTGTACACCGCTGACTGCAAACTGCGAACAGGTCTGCAAGGTGAGAAAGGTTTTATTTTTATATTGCTGCTCCTTGAAGTGAAATTCCTTTGAGGTGATTTGTCCTGGAGATTAGCAAAAATAAGTAGTTGAATCTTTGACTGGCACACAGACATTTTTACAGTGAATTACAATATTGGAGAGCTCTGTAATAAGTCCCATGCAATAAAGCTATCATCTACTTTGCCACTTTCACTGTGACTGTATGCATACTTTGACCTACGCTTATTTGCCATTTTCTTGTCACACTCTGCACTGTGTCCCAAAGCCTCATCACCTTTATTTAAGATATTATTTGGGACCTGTTGTAAAATTCCTGTCATGCAGACCCAGTCCCCAAAAGACCGTGGTGCATACATGAACTCTTGTGGGCATAACCATGCTTGTCTGCTCACCCTTCTTCAGGGCTGTTGTGTCTCAAGCTCGAACGGCTGCCTTGGGGTACCTGCAGTGCCAAAAATTGTGACAGAGAAGGTGTCTGATGCTGCGGCATTCACCATACCCGCAAGAGTGCAAAAGCTGTGGGCTCAGCTGGATCTGAGCAGGTGAAAGAACAAGCCCTGGGGCTGAAAACTGCAGAGCAAACGGCGAGTTTTAATTGGAAAGCAGAGTTCAGAGCAAGTGAGTCTCCTTGGAAGAAACTAGCACTTGCAGAACAGCACCATCCAAAGAAACAGGCTAAAAGCCTATGTATTTCCTCCGTCAGCGGCACCATGAGACTCAGGAGCAAAGCTGGACACGTCTGTCAGGCACAGCGGGATGCTGGCAGCACACCCAAGGTAGCAGGTCTCTACAGCAGGTGCCTGCGCCGCCTGCCAAAACCGGTGGCTGGCACTGAGCCCTGGCAGTAGGGCAAGCAGATGGTCTTGTGCCCCTAAAGGGCTTCTGAAGGCTAGAGAGGCCATGGGTGCAAATCAAGCCACCCTGAGCATCCTGCGGTGGTGTGGAGCCAGCCTCTTCCACTTCAAATAGATTTCCCCTACCAGTCTCCACTGAGGCCTGTGGCTCTCTTCAGAAGGTAAAGGCTGCAGTGAAGGGATGGATTTCCATCCTGGTCCTTACCACAAGCCTTAAGGAACAAGAGATAACAGTGCTTAGAGAGGAGTGACAAAGTCAATTGCTATAACTTCTTCTGCATAATGGGTACTCAGGGCTGAGTGTTGAACGGAGGGGAAACAGAGTCAATAGCAAAATGTTCAGGAGCAATCTTTACTGCAAGCTTTTTCTGATGTTATATAGCATCCCCCCTTGCTCTGTTTTTCTTCCAGGACCTAATTCTGTGATGGAAAAGGCATTGACTTTGACTGAAATGCAAAGGAACTGTGCCTACTTCAAAACTGCCTTATATGATGTAGGGGGGCTATAAGAAAGCTGGAGAGGGACTTTTTACAAGGGCATGTAGTGATAGGACAAGGTAATTGCTTTAAACTGAAAGAGGGTAGATTTAGATTAGACGTAAGGAAGAAATTCTTCACTGTGAGGGTGGTGAGGCACTGGGACAGGTTGCCCAGAGAGGCTGTGGATGCCCCATCCCTGGCAGTGTTCAAGGCCAGGCTGGATGGGGCTTTGAGCAACCTGGTCTGGTGGAAGGTGTCCCTGCCCATGGCAGGGGGGGTGGAACTCAATGATCTTTAAGGTGCCTTCCAACCCAAACCATTCTATGATTCTATGATCAGCAGCTTAATGTATAGGGACCTACATGTGAGAGCAAAGAGGGCTGGCTGTACCTCTAAGACGAGGTGCCCTGCCATACACAGAAGATTGGTCATGTTGGGCAAACAGAATCTCCCACTGCAGGGCTGCAACGGGAGACCATGACCACAATCCCAGGAGGTCGGCAGGAGTAACTCCATATACAGCACCTGCGTGAAGGCTGTACAAATACCGCACCCAGTCCTGATGTCAATCCTGAAAAAGCAGTGAAGGGACAGAGGAAAACAAGCAAATGACTGAGTCAAAGCTTGAGCAACATCCTACACTGAGAAATATAAGAAGCAGCTTAATCTTCTGAATATATCTAAGCAGAGATGAAAAGGGGGCTTCATCCACCTGCAAATACCTGGATGGTGAAGAGACAAGCTAGCATAGAACAGGAGCAAATGGTTGGAAGCCGAAGTTAAAAAATACTTGCGATCCTATTCTGAGTTTATTTGACACCAAAAGTAATTATCATAAATTAGGAGTTCGGTGTACAATTCATACAGAAGGCTTTGTTGTTTGTGCTTAGCAGGAAATCAGACGGATGACCATAATTGTCCTGTTTTTACCTTGCAAATTATAAGGCTGTTCAAACCATTCACCTCTCATGGCCTGTCCCATCACAGGGGAAAGTGAGCACTGAACTGGGCACCACGCTGCTGATGGACAACCCTACAGCCACACACCAGCTTTGCTCCTCTCTCCCCATCAGCCCTCCTCAGGATCAGTACTGCTCCACTGAGGCAGAAATAGGCCAGAAATGACCTCCCAGGCTAGCGTGGGCACGCTGGGAGGGCAGTGGACCCAGCTTCTCAGAGCCGCGACACCTTGGGGCTTTCTGATGGGTTTGTCCTGGCACATTTACACCGTATACACAAAGCACGGGTGAAGTAGTAGTTCCTACATGAACTGAATAGATATTTCTTTTCCATTTTCACGTATTTTTAACACTCTGCTTCTGTGATTTGTTATATCGTCACTTAATTGCACTGACACTGTTAAGTGTTTGGTGGAGTGGGAGTTTTAATTAAAGATGCTAAACAAGAACATGGCTGTGTGTATGCATTCCTCTCTGCTGGATGCTTTTCAGCTTAAATGGTGGTAACCTTGCTTCTCACCCCTTTATTTTGCTACAGCCAGCATCTCACCTCTGCTGCCACTGTCACGAAACTTCAATGAAAACAAAGGTTTCATGGCTGTCTTGCATCCGTACTGTCTCTGGTAATGCATCCCCTGGGGGTTGATCATAAACAAAGCCACCACATCCATTTTGCCAGTTATACGTCCACGAAGGTGGCGTCACTGCTAAAGCCATTTCCTGAGTATAAAACGGCTTATGGACCCCCAAGTGCCAACCGGGGTACTGCAGTCACTCTGTAACGTAGCCCTGACTTGCTACAAGGGGCTACAGGAAAACGAAAAGGCACTGCACTTCCCATCCCTTCCACCTTTCAGTCATTTTTCCTGAAGGCTAACAGGAGTGGTTTGAATTCCTCAGGACTGTGACATTCCTGCATTTCCATCCCCATACACTTTACAGTATTGATGGTGATATGGAGTCATTGCAGAACAGAAACAGTGACTATAGCAAAGCTGAAATGACATAGGTTCAGTCTGTCACATGCAGAAGTACATAACATTTGAACAGAAAACTAAATGTGTCAGCTATATTGTCCAAAAAAACCCCAAAGGATTTTTCCTCCAAATGTACCTTGTTATGTGCCTGAGTATAAAAATCCTCCTACAAAGTTCCAAATATTATGCAAATAGAATATAAGTAATCAGAACTCAGTTGTAGCAAAAACCTTCCTCAACTCAAAACCTCCTAAAATGGCTGTCTACAAGATAGCGGGAGAAAAATGTCACATAGTCTTTTTGTAAGAGAGGGAGAGAGAGAAAGAGAAGAACAGATATTATTTTAAAGAATTTTAAATATCTTAATTCAATACACTGAATGCTCTTTCTGTTTCCTCTGATAACTGACCATAGCCTTGAAGTTTGCAGAGACACTTTAATTTTTTCCTCTCAAAAGCTCTATAAAACAAATTGTATGGGAATAATAAAATAAATTCTGAATGTTTTCATTTGAGATCTCAAGTCAATCTAATCTTCAGTGAATGCAACAATCCTCATGGAACTAAATTTCCTCTTCACTTTCATGTAAATACTCTACCACATTTTAACCACAATAAAGATAAGCAAACACCTTTTTTTGCACCCTTTCAAACTTTGAAATATCTCACAAACCCATTTTTTGGGTGGGGGAGCAATGATTTTCACTGTAGAAAATGCATTAAAACTTATTCATTGGCAAAAACAGCAACAGGAAATATTTTTGACTGAGAGATCACAATCTGCAAATGCAAACTCTAATTATCTGTTAGTCATTATATCTTCACCTGAAACATTACATTAGTCCAAACTGTAGCTATTTGAATGTAAAAAAATGAGACTCACCTGCCTTTTTTGTATACCTCATGTATTTCTTTTCCTTGTCGGTGGGCTCTGCATTCAGTTGATAAAACCCATCCCCACAACAGGAGGAAGATGCTAAAATGCATTTTATGGACAGTCAACATGTTACCTGAAGGTTCTGTATCCAGAAATAGTCCACACAAGAAGAAGAAAACCAGAATGTAGATCCTGTTCCTCTTTTTAAGACATTATCGGTCTGATCGTTATTGGAAGGATGTTTACTCATACAAAAAATCATCCTGCAGTATTTAATCTGGACAGTGGGGAAAGCAATTTCCACTAAACCTATAAATCCTTCTACGTCAGATGGCAGGGATTTTCTGGCAGTGTTGAATTCACGTATTCTCAGAGAACAATTATTTTTTTGTCCAAACAGGCTATTTTATTAATTGGTTTAAACTGAACCCTTTTCAAGTACATGTAGGATATGGCATATATATATATTTCTGCCTGATTAACCAAAGTAGTGCAGTTGGTCAGGCAGATGTCATTAGTCATTTTTTAACCACCAAACTTATCTGTGTAGCAGTGATGTTTGTTACAGGCATTGCAATAGATTGAAAAGTGTTAATAAACATGTATCAGTTTCCAGCAAAAACTCATTTCCATTTAGCTCTACAGAGAGTATTTTGATCCTGTGTGTTTTTCTACATTACTTTTATGTACAGTGATACCGTGACTGGAGCGGTCGGTGCTTTCAGGACTTGTGTCACGTACCTCACTGCTCTGCTGAGCAGGGTCTCTGGAAAGTATCCCGGTGTGTAGAGGAAGGGGGGGAGGACAGCGTGGGGGAGATAGCTCTGCTCTCCGCACGGGGATGTTGGAGGGATCCTGCCAAAGCAGAGCAGCAAATGCCAGACCTGCACGAGAGCTTGGGGGGCTGGTGTGCTGGGTCTCATATGGCTGACAAAGTCCTCGTTGGTGCTAAAGAAAATAAAACAGCATGGGCAGAAATACGTGGTCGAGCCAGCCACATTGCCCATCTCTTTGGAGCTCCCCCCCGCCCCGCATAACCCACAGCTCCATGTTTACTCTCCTTTCTCCGCTGTGCCTCCCCCCAAGGCCTTACAGCTCTGGTCCCACTTGTGCCTTATCATGGAGACGTTGCCCTGTGCTCTGCAGACACCACCACCCTTGTCCCATCCCTTCAAGGCTCTTCTTCCTTTGCCTGTTACCCATGGATTTCTATTTTAGAGCAGTTTGTCAAGTCATCCATCTCTTTTCGTGAAAAGCTCTTTCTAAAAACCCTGGGGAGCAGATCTCTACCTGGTCTAAGCTGCCATGGCTTATTGACTTCAGTGAGCATTTACACTGCCTCGGGTACCACAGGAACAACACATCAAAAGCCATTGAAATTTCATTCCACCAACCAAGATTCAATTTAATGATTTTCTGGGCTAAAACATTTCCTACGCAAAGTCACGCAAGCTTCAAGAGATGGCCAATCAGTCACCAGCAGTTTGTTGCAATGGTTAATCGCTGTTGCTGTTCAAAGAAGTTGTACCCATCTTATCTTCGAAAATCACCTGCATTCAATTTCCGCTGATTCGCATATCCTTCTCAAGAAGAATAAAAAGTACCTTAATAACTGTTCTTTTCATCTGTGGTGTTATTAGATATACTCTTCTCAGTCTTTGCAATAATCTATATAAAGTTTTATGAAGTCTTTCATCAAAGGAACTTTTTCTTCTCTTTGAAATACATTTTTGTTACTTCGTACGCATTTTTAAGAAGTGCTAGTCCCTTGCTTATGCACCAGAGGAGCAGTGGGGATTGACAAGCAATGGATAACTATGAATTCACTTAGCTGCCTGGGAAAAGCTGGAGGTCCCTTGGTACACATGAGAGGAGGGAAACATTCATCCTTTCACTAATCGAGGGAATTCACTAAAAGAAGATGTAGAGAAGGCCAAAAAATGTGTTCAATTTCCCTTTTTTGGACTGTTGTTCATAGAAAAGTTCAAATATGAGCAATTAATAGAAAAATCCTGGAACAAATCATC
Source organism: Aquila spilogaster (assembly GCA_024606505.1). NCBI lineage: Eukaryota > Metazoa > Chordata > Aves > Accipitriformes > Accipitridae > Aquila > Aquila spilogaster. The sequence goes on along the minus strand of JANHGO010004083.1, from coordinate 6,139 downwards.
AGACAACTTCTAAACTCCTGGAAGAAAATGACTGGATGAGGGACAGACATGGGCTCATAAAGAACAAACATGTTGAACAAACTTCACTTCTTTCCCTGACAGGCCAACAGGCTTCATAGCTTGGTGAGAAGCAGTAGATATAGATAAGCTTTCAAAACCATCTCACACAACATTCTCATAGACAAGACAGGGAAGCATGGTCTTGATGAAATATTTGTAGGACTGATGCAAAACATTGCTAGCTTTAGCTTGGTTTATCTTGCTGTACGTCCAGAGCAGCTCCCTGTGACTCACTACTAACACGCAAGAAATTAGCAAGTTTTGCAAATGATCTGCAGGGAAGCTGTGAACCGTCTGGGTGCATAACCCAAAGTGAAGGCTTGAAAGGGTAGAAAAGGCACGGTATATGTCTTCAGGTGTGTAAAAGTCACTTCAAAGAGAAAACTACTCTGTTCCAAATGGCCATGACATACAGAGCAAAAAGTAACAGGCTTTAGAGATTAGTAAGGGAAAAATGAGGTTAGATACTAGATTAGATACTATGAATATTTTCTAACAGTAAGGGCAGGGAAGCATTGCAGTAGATTACACGGGAAGAGTTTGCAATGGCCATCATTAGGAGTAATTAAGACAGGTATAGCTGATCTTATCTTAGGACCAAAGATTAGTCTGTATTACTTCTTGGGGTCACTTCCAGCACTATTTCTGATTTTCCAGAGGAAAAATGGTGGAAAGTTGGCATATGAGAATTAGAACAAATGTGAAAAATTCAAACACCCAGGAAAAAGATAAAAGATGGCTATGAACCTCACATATGAAAAATGAAAGAGAAAAATTGAACAAATTGTATTTTTAAATAGTCCTCAAATTTTGCTTAATCTTGAGCTTGAATAGATAGACAGTTAATTTTGCCTGCTTTCTCTGTGAGAACAACGAGAGATTAAAGGTGCAGCACTATTTTCATTTAGTAGATAGAAACCCTCTGGACACCAAACAAGAAAAGCATGAATGATTTGCAGTCAACAGTATTTTCAACGAGTTCATTGGTTTTTAAAGTTTGCAGACTAGCTGTGAGCTGACTGCAGTCTCCTCAAATGACTTTATTATTTATCAGCTGATATATTTGGGGGGAGGGTCCTAGGGATTTGTGTCAAAATATTTTAAATTTGAATTATTATTTAGTTTTATTTGGTTTGACAATCCCTCAGCATTTTTTTCCTGTTCACCCATCAAATGAGTGTTCACAAATACAAAATTAAACATACCCTCTGCTTTCCAGATTCCCAGCTAGTAATAACATAAGTACTAACCTTCCACCCACATCTGACAACATTCACCAGATGTCAGAGCAAATTTTGAAATGTCAGTTGAAAGCTACAATGCCGTTGACTTTCCTAACTTTCCCTTGACTTTCCTAACTTTAACACCATTTCTACAGATAGGAGACAGCCATCCAAATGTGAATTGATTGTGACAAATCCCTCATAGACAGTAAGTAGCTCATCCAGGAACAGATCAAGAAGTGGGGATGGACTGTAGACATGAAGTCTACTGAGCAATGTTGAGTTTCACAGTAGGAAAGGCCAACTGTTTCCTTTTTAGGGCGAAGCCATCTTTCCTGGAATGCTTTTGTGCTTGAAGCTGGGTAACAGGCTTATTTGGGTTAGAGTAGGAGCTGAATGCAAATGATAAACCATGAGAGAAAAAAAAAAAAACTCAGCTGAAACAAAGGTAAAAAAATTTAGAGTTCTTGCTCAAGCAGAAATGAATAAGGTTTGAATCCTTCATGTTGGAGGGTGGTCCCCAGCAGCTGCCCCCATGCACAGCGGCTTGGCCTCTCCCCAGGGCTGCCACCCCCAACTCCTGCTCAGCTCAGGGCCCCACTCAACACCTACCAGCTGGCGTTGCTTTCCCTGCTCCAGGGCTTTGTCACTTCGGTCAGTTTGTTCCTCAGAGGAGTTCAGTGAGACCTTGGGCTTCTACTTAGTTACTGAGGCCATCTAAATGCAGATTTCCCAGGCTACTTGGGACACTAATCATGTATTTCCTGATTTTCATTAACAAAGGATGATAAGAAATGTCACAAAAGTAAACATCGCATTCCATTTGACCCAACCATATTATTATAATTTGCTAAATAAACAAGTTTTGAGCCAACCAAAGATACACTTTTCCCACTTGACCACAGAAAAGTCAGCTATTTGCCCAGTTCTACTTATAACCCATGTATCTCCAAAATGAGAACATGGTCAGAAGGAAAAACTGAGGGTTTTTTTTTTTTACCTTTGTGTCAGCTGTGTACGGAGATGCTGAACTTGTCAGAAGCAGAAAGCCAGTCTGGAGAACAGTCACACAAGCCACCAGCCACCATAGGAAACCAGGAGTACTTTCAGTGCCCAAGAGGGCAAGGCACAATTCAGTGTAAGTGTCTGCCACAACGATAACTCCAGTCAAATCATGAACCAGGCCTTCTGTTGTTTAATTAACTACCCAAAGCTTCAAATAGTGCAGTAATACACAGCATACACTGTGTAAACACCCCTGGAGCTATAATCAGACTGCAGCAGCCACCCATAAAAGAGCCCATAGTGTTTACATTTTCTAACCTCTTCCTAATGGGTGTCTGCCTTTAATGAAAAGCTTTTAATGCAAACGTGGATGAATGTGACACCATATCTCTGTTGTGATTTACGTTTGCAGGAGCTGGAAGAGCACAAGGATACCTACGTAACTGATAGGATGCTGTTTGACTTCTGGAAAGTTATTTCCCCTGTGTAGCTATGTTTCTTTCAGAAACAGCACTCTGTGTCTCCAGGACGCACTGGTCAGAGTATAGTTTTTTACTTCTTTAGTGCCTTCAATCATGGGTGTTGTCAGAGACTTTAAAAATGAGGCTTAATATGAAGTTAGTGGGGTTTCTGAATCCATTACTTGTGTCCCTTTTTAACAAGTGTGCTTCCATTCTTTGGGATGTTCACAGCAGATCCACGCTTGCTCTGTCTAAGGTGAAATATGTCAGCGGGATCCTTCATGTTTGCTGGATATAGGACCGTCTTTGAGGAGGATATTAGTACAGATGATGAATAGAATTTGAACAACCTGGGGATAAGTGACATATCCACTGAGTTTCACTATGATGGTGTCAGCAGAGCTGGTGGCTATTCTCAGCGCTCGTAGCTCTGCTCTTTGCATGACTCGAAATCAAACTCTCCAGGAAGTTGAGCGGACGAGAGAAGTGTGAATACATGTATTTACACTGAGATGATTAAAACTAAAGGAGCCCACACAGCAAGGGAAAGAAGATAATATTTCCTCTGCAGTCACAAGAGGAAAATATACTCTTTTCCAATCTGTAACTCAATGTGCTTCATTTGGGAGAGCAGAGACCAGGAGCTGCTGGCACGACAGGGCAGGGGAAATGTCCAAACAGGAAGATTTTACTTTTCAGTGTTAAAAATCAATGTATGAGTTGGCATAAGTGTGCACCAGGATGGGAATCCCGCCACTTCATACTGGCCAAGGATTTCACTGCAAATAGCTTTTGTGCTTTGTTATGGTATTTGTTTTTATGCCCCTGCTCCTCTCTGGTCTGTCTTGCACCCCTTGCTTATAATATCACATCAGAGCAGGTTCACATGCTCTTCGTGGCAATCCCTGGGACTTCTCCAGGTAGTGACGAGGACGTTGGTGGACCTCAAGGAATCATAAACACTAATGAAAATTAGATTTCCATGCAACATGAATGGCAGGGAGGAGAGAAGTGCCAATGAACCCATGACCCCAAGCCTTCTTATCACAGAATAAAAATCAGATAGAGGCAAGGCACTGTACATGTGCCTCTAAGCCGCTATAAATCCCTAAATGGATTGTGCACTGTATGAAAGGCAAGGGAAATAGGCCAAGCCTGCACTGGGCAGAAACCTGAAAGGCTACAGCAAACAATGTGCTTGAGTGAATTGCAGTGCTTCAGGACTAATGCATTCCACTGCTGTTTCTCACTGCTGAAATGAGTAACAATGCTACTACACTCTAACGAGGTGCATCTTTAATACCACTCTGGTTTCATTAGAGCTCTTTCCTCAGAGATGTCTTTGTCCACCGAATGTTTCTTTTCTCTCCACGTGATGTGTCGTTGCGCCTGTGGAGACATATTTGAGTTCGCAAGTGTCTTTACGTGGTCTTACACTCTGTCTGAGAGATTATGTGCATTGCGTGCTGAGCTGTGTCCTTTTGTTTCAGCCCCTTCTGCAATTTCCCAGAGCTGCGTTAGCTGGATTAGGCGGCTTTGTGTGTACTCAGCCGTGGGGCACCTGACCTTTTTGCATGGACGTTCTGCTGGAAACTGGAAAAAGAGACTTTAAAAAGTAAAAGAGAAATAAAAGATAAAAAGACGCTTTTAGAAGGATACTTTACTGTTGGCAGGTTAAGAGGGCTGAATTAAAATATTGAAACGTGCATACTAGTGCCTAGTGCAGCCTGTTGGCAAATATTTTTGTCTGCTATTAGTAGATATACTAGAGGAGGCAGACATGGGATGCTACGGGTGTTAAGGATTCCCCTGACACTCCCCCATACGTCCTAATCTCCAGAGCACACAGTACACTCATTTACTGGGAGGGACTGCTCCCTTAAAGGGTGTGAGTTTAGCTCTGTTGGAAGATCCAGAACTAAAAGGTATGAAAGCATTCAGACTGGATTGAAATTATGCTCTGTACATCCTGGATAGGGACTAATTTCACTCTGACTACTAGATTCTGGTCCTCAGTCCTCCTATCCAACCCATGTCATTCCCCTTTCTTGTAATAAGTACATTTCTTACATGTAGAACCCTAGCTAAAAAGGGTTTCCAGTTTCCTCTACTGTTCTTGCAGCCCATCTGCATCACCCACATGGGGAATTTCATAGTAATATGCTAAGGGCCCTTGCCTGTCAACCAAGAAATAATTCAAAATGCTTTTCAAAAGACAGCAACAAAATGCAAGAAAGAAGGGTCATGAGTCAGAAATTCTTATACACAAACACTGAGACTCCATTGGGGTCATCTCAAGGCAAAAGCTAACGCAGGTATGAATAATAGCTACCGAACTGTCAATAGCAATTCAGAGAAGGCAGAAGTCCTTAATAAGAGAGTTGTTCTGCCAATATTGAGAGGGGATTAAAGGAACAACTGGAGTAATTACAACCCTCAGCCTGACGCTGATCCCAGGCAAAATATTGGAATGGCTGATATGACACTCAATAAATAAAGAGTTAGAGGGTAACTTGATTAATGTCAATTAACATGGCTTTAAAGAAAAATAGATCTTTCCAAGCTAATCCTTTTTTGATTAATTTAAAATGTGTTTGCTGGAGGAAACGAAGCTATGTGATGTGCTTCTGTAAGGCATTTAATGTTGCAGCACATGGCATTTTGATTAGGGAACTGCAACAATACAGTATCAAGATAAAATAAGAAAAATATTTTAAAACTGGATAAAACCCACATATTGAATATGACTGTAAATGGCAAATCTTCATCAGGCAATGCAATTACCTCCCCAAAGAGACCGGTTCTTTATCTTGTTCTGTTCTTGTCAATAAGCAAAAATAAAACACAGACTGTTCCTGAATAAGCCTGCAGTGGCATGAAGTAGATCAGAAAAACTGAAGGATCACTTACACGGAGTAAATGGAATATCGTAGGCAAAGGCCCAGAAACTACTGTTGTCATTTGACTACAGCTTATTGCAAAACTATCCATCTAACAGTCAAGAATGTGGGTCATAATTTTAGGATAAGGAGGAGAAATTCTGGACATCAATGGAGAATTTTCTTGGAAAACTAGCTGGACAGTACCTTACCACACAAAAAAAGTGGCCAAAATTTGCTACCTTGTGTGTTTAAAAAGGGAATATTGTAAGATTATGAAGGTTATATTACCTCTTTACGTGACAAAGCAGACTGTCTGAATCTTGAGAGTTCTCCTCTATGCAGCAAGCTAAAGATTTATTAAAATAGCTTTATTAAATCTTTTACAAGATCGAGTGGCTGGATGTGATGGGTTGACCCTGGCTGGTTGCCATGTGCCCACCAAAGCCATTCTATCACTCCCCCTCCTCAGCTGGACAGGGGAGAGAAAATATAACAAAGAGCTTGTGGG
>JANHGO010004082.1:0-25722 GCA_024606505.1 Aquila spilogaster | reverse complement strand
AAGACCCGCCTGGACGCCTACCTGTGCAACCTGGTCTAGGGAGCCTGCTTTGGCAGGGGGGTTGGACTCGATGATCTTTAGAGGTCCCTTCCAACCCCTACAGTTCTGTGATTCTGTGATCCTCACAGTAACCCAGTCCTGCTTCCCTTTCAGGACTGTTCAGTGTTTTAACACCCAAACTGAGAGATACTTGACTAAACAGACAGGATATTTCCTTGTTATGTAATTTTAGACATCTGTTGCTGCTTATTAGTGCTCCACTGCAGGGACTGGTATCTCTCTCCTATCTGCAGTTCTGCTGTGGTTTATTTTAGGCCTCTGAGCATAAGTAGGGATAGTATACAGCTGTGTTAGTTTAAGTGGTTTTTTTGGGGTGAAGTGCTGTACATTTTGACAAGGTAGCACGTTAAGTGTTATGGACCAGACTTGAGGCAGTTCTGAACTGCTACAGACTGACCAGAATATGGCACAAGAGGAAAAAAAAAAAGGCCTGTCAGTTTTGTGTCCTTCTTCTACAAACTCTGTTTCTGTGACTCTACAAAATCACACTGCAAGGGGAGTAAAAGTCTTAAAGCCAAACGGAGAAGGAACAAGCTTTGGTCTTGGTGGACAGCAAGAACTTCTAGCGTTCAGATGATGCTGGGGCTGGAAGCTATAAGGCAAGGCAGAAGAGAAAAATGGAAAAGTGGAGTCATTGGGACTGGCTGGGCAGAGACTGTGACCAGCAGGAATGAGGAAAAAGGTGACTTATGAAGAGTAGGAATGGGTCTGGAAAAACAAACAAAAAAAACCAGCACCACACGATCAGAACAGCAAGCCACAGGCATTTCCAAGCACAGGAACCTACCTACTGAGCTGTGGGAGGAGAGGAATAAGCATTACAGAATATTAAACATCACAACAGTTAATTCATAGAAACTTCATCATGCCCCCCGTGCTTACAAAATTTGAATGCCCAGGAGTGTCATACAATGCCTGTCCTAAATAGTTCGTGCTGGAGTGGAGAAGACTGGCTAAATCGAAGGACATGGTGGGAGTGCACAGGAATGCTAGATGAATAATGAAGAGGACTGTGTTATAAAAGTGTTTCACGGAAGAAAGGAGCCATAAAAAGGCAGAAATGAGGCTATGTTAGGGAGGAAAACGATTTTCTTTCAGCAGTTAAGGAGACTCTCCATAAGCAAAAGTGGGGATAAATACATTTATAGTTGTTATTGCGAGAATGCAAGTGGCCAGTGCCACAAGACCATCGCTCATGGCGCTGGTAGGTGCTGGTGCAATAGGATAAATCTATAGCCTTCCTGATGTTTTCCAGAACTGTTTGTTTCAATGGCAGAAATAAGAAAAAAAACGTGTTGGTCCTTGACCTATTCATTTTGCATGATATGCAATTCACTCCCTTTCTTTCCTAAAGATCTTGGGGGATGTTTGGAAGTGAATTAAGATCTGCTTCTAAATTTCATCACTCAAGTAAACTTCTAGCAACAGATTTTTTGGCAGGAAAGAATAAAAGAGTAAGAAAAAGAACATTACTTCTGCAGCAGAGAAATACCAATAGGATACAGTTCAGAGTGAAGGACTCCTTTTTGACAAGCAGTTGGTGTTAGTGGACAAGTAAGGTGAAAGTGGATTCTAGGCAGGTTGCTCTGCCTCGCTGGATGCAGCTGTCTGACACCGCTGCTGGTTTCACCGTGGGCTAATATCTTCTTCAACCTGGAAGAGTAACAGGTAAATTGTAGAGTGAATCTGTCAATCTTTGGAAGTCATGCTAAAGGTGCTGCCAAATCAGTCCTTCAGACAGGTGCAGACTGACAAGCCTAAGACATACTAGCCTGTGGCAGCAACAAGCAACTGAACTGGCAGCAGACTCAAACTTAAGACTAGGACACAACCATTGAAGGAATGATCTCCAGCTTTCCATCTGTATCCCACTTAAGCGCCTTATTGGAAAACCTGGAATGTGGCAAGACAGAGTAGAGATTTTAGAGTGTAAGCCCTGAGCCAGCTGCTCTAAGTTAAGGTCATCTGTTTTCTCAAGCTCCACGACAACCGACATTTAACTCACTGCTGGAAGGCAATTTCTAAAACAGAGCACTAGACGAGTCTGATGTGCATATGTGGGAGAAGCCCTCATGTCTGACCCTGGACTTGAGAAAGTAAAACACAGCAGAGAACAAACATGCAACTTTTAGTGTGGTTGGATATTTCTCAGATTCAGTTTTGTTTGAGCTCTCAGACAAAGGGTCTGAATTTTGGATAGCCCTGTGTGAAGCCAGGAGCGGGACTCAATGCTTGCGGGTCCCCCTTCCAACTTGGGATATTCTGTGATCTGAACTGTAGCCTGGAAAGGAAGGCAGGAGCCAGAAGAACAGCTCTTTCTGGAGCCCAGAGTAACTCTTAGTGACCTCGCCAGTAGCCTTGCATGTGTAGAATGTACACATGCACTATGTAAGCAATAAGTGTAGGTCTCAGCATCTCTACAGTCCAGTCATAACAGAGTCTACATGGGCTACAAATGGTACCATGTGAACAAGCCTCACCTCTGCACAGAAGTATGTTTCTCTCTGTAGCTCTCCATCTCCAATTTCATCTGATAGAATGGATTTGTTAATTACACTTATATCTGAGATCCAAGAACTCTATTCTGCACACAAATAGACTTCGTTGATCTTTTATGTTCAGAGAAAACCAGGCTCCTTGAACTAAACTCACCAATCACAACATGCAGCACAATAGTGGAGTTATTTTGGTGTAATTGGAGCACAGATCTCCTTCTGCCCCCAGGGAACTGTAGGTGAGCAATAGCGCTGCTTAGCTCCTTGTTGCCTTCGTTAATAACATTTCTCAATTGATTTGTGTTACTGTATCTCTCAACATGCTTGTGCGATACTTAAGACAACAGCTTTGGGAAGGATCCAAGCTCAGCAGCGGAGTCTGTTTCAGAGGCAGACCCATGCTTACTGTGGGTATGCCAGTGGTATTCAATTTGCAGGTTTCCTCCTTTCCAGCTTTCCTTTACAGCTTGGTTATCCACCACTGAACTCCAGTAAAAGAAAAGCCTTCCACTATAAAAATCTCACAACGTAGCTCCTTGAAAGTCAGCTAATGACGAACATGAATGACTGTAACTCCCAAACTCAGCCAGGAGACTCTCCCCTCCAATTGGGAACTTGGTGACCATGAGCCACACGTTGGATTCTTCCAAGCCTGAGGCACACGGTACCCTGGGGATGCTAATTGAAGCTCCAGCACTTGCTTCCCACAGGAACTTCCACCTGCAGGGTAACTAAGCACACTGCTGACTTATCTTACAGGAAATAGCAAATTAACTCCTATTTGTTGAATGCTTCCAGATATTCCAAGGAAATACCCCGTAGAAGCACAACCTCTTCTTAACTACTTCTGACAAAATATTGTTCTAATTTATCTTTGTCTTCTCCTCTCTATTTGGGAGATTTCCACAATGGCCTTTTGCCTGCTTTTAGCGTAAGTAATGAGAGATCACCCACACAGTTTCTAGAACCAATATTAGCTCATCATCTGCTTGAGTCTATAGTGAATTATATCATTGTAAGCTATTGATTATGTTCCAGCTGTGCATTTTGCTTTGCACAGGCTGTAATTAGCCAATATTCACGCTGTGAGGATTTGTCATCTGGCTGTGGCTTGATCAACCCAAAGAGAAAGGCAGGGTTCGTGTCACTTCCATCAAATTCTCCTCTGGGAAGGATGTGGCCCTCCAGCCTCCAGTGACTTTGTGCACAGGAGATATAATAGGATGTCAAGAACTATCTATATATTAATAAATGGTGTCACCAAATAACCTCTAGGCAAGCCAGATGGGCAGCACGCTCCAGAAACACGTCTAAGCTGTGTGTTCAATCAAAAAGAAGTCAGAAGAATATTCGGATGAAAGGCATGCAGCAAACAAGCAAAGAAATCCCACCACTGAAATACAAGGGCTGCTGCGAAAGTAATGCCTCCTATCTTATGAGGTCGGCCCACAACATCAGAGGTGGATTTTGGTGGTATGGCAGCAGAGGCTGAAACTCCTCAGTAGTGTCCCATTACATTCTGTTGCCGTATGACAGACGGCAGCAGAGGGGCAGCCTGACACAGTGGTGTCTGACATGGAAGCGTGTATGGAGCAAAAGGGTGTCACTGAATTCCTCCATGAAGGAAAAAAGGCCCCCATTGGCATTCACTGACACTTGCTGAACATCTGTGGAGACCAAACAGTGGATATGAGAACAGTGAGGCAGTGGGTGGTGCATTTCAGCAGCAGCAACACAAAAGACGAGCCATGTTCTGAACAGCCATGCACAGCTGTCATACCATGAAACGAAGAGCAGCTCAATCAGCTCATCCACACAAATCAGCTAATGGTGGGGACTACATTGAAAAACAGTGTTTTGCAGCTGAGAACGTGCTCTATTGTAATACTGTTATTGTGATCTTTGTATCTGTTGTAGTTTCCGTGGAAATAAGTAGGCGACATTACTTTCTGAGTGACACATCTTAGATGGGATGTCCATGTTTTTATGGTTCAGAATCCAGCTCTCAGAAAACTAACACACATAACTTAGGAACTGCATTCTGCACCAGTGCCAACTAGTTCACTTAACTTGCTCAGTGTGCTCATTTCACTGAAGTTAATCAGACTGTTCATAGAACCACAGGATCGTTGGAGCTGGAAGGGACCCTTAGAGGCCATCAGGTCCAACCCTCCTGCGCTGAACAGGGACACCCGCATCTCGATCAGCTTGCTCAGAGCCCTATCCAGTCTGACTTAGGATGTCTCCAGGGATGGGCACCCACCCCCTCTCTGGGCAAGGGCATCCACTCAGCAGCACGCAGCCTGATGGCCACCAGCCCTACAGAAGGGCATTTCGCTGCGGTACCGCCATGAACTAGGACCCATTTCCGCATCGTTCCAAGCCATAAGTAACGCTTCAGGGTGCATTTTGCTTTTCTAATTCTTCCGGATCTCCATTCACTCCCCTCGACAGCAGCGCTGTCCCGACGAGACACGAGCAGGGTTTAACTCACGCCTTTCCCCACACCCGAAAGCTGCTATGCTAAGAACGCGAGGGGTGTTACTTCCCACCGCTCCGACGCTCCCGAGCCCCGGCGCTGCCCTCCCCGTTCCCGAGGGCAGAGCCCCGCTCCTTCTGGGCAGCGCGCACCCCCGAGGGGTTTGAGCCGGCGGCGGCGGGAGCGCGCACGGGGGGCGGGCGCTCCAGCCCCCGGGCGGGGCCAGGCGGCAGCGGGAGCGCGCTCGGCGGCAGCCGGGAGCCCGCCGGTGCACCTCCAGCGTCGCTCCGGCCATGGATCCCCTGCCCAAAGACGGCGAGAGCGCGGCGGGCGGGGAGCCCAGCCGGAGCGCTGCCCCCTCCAGCGGGGTGGTGGTGCAGGTCCGGGAGAAGAAAGGCCCCCTGCGCGCAGCCATCCCCTACATGCCGTTCCCCGTGGCTGTCATCTGCCTCTTCCTCAACACCTTCGTGCCAGGGCTGGGTAAGGAGCTCCGCCGCCGCCGAGGGAGGGAGCGAGCCCCTGAGGAAAGTTTCGCGACGGGAGCGGGCAGCGGCGCCTCGCGGACCGCCCGACGGCCGCGCCCCGGGGCTGAGGGAGGGGAGGTGGGGTCCCACAGTCCGCGGTGCGGCTCAGGGAGCCACGAAGGCAGGAGCTGTCGGAGCTGGCGGCCCGCGGTCCTGAACGACGGGTGCCGAGGAACCGCGGGGATCCTCTTTTTCTTGCTGTCAAGTCCCGGCTGAGAGACGCGGATAACGCATCCTTAAGTTGTGGCTGTAATTCCTTTTCCGTTTCTGTTTGGCCCCTTCTAATTAAGCAGTCCTTGCTTTCACCTCAGCGTGGGGCCAGCCGGGACCAGGAGAGCGAGCCTTACAAAAGCACCTGAAACAGCAGGCAGGGTGTGAGCCTTCCGGCAGCGAGCAAAGCGCTCCCGCTGGGGAAAATAAGAGATCCCATCCTACCTTGAACCTCCTGTAGCTCCCGTACACTGCTGCTGGGGCTGATACTGGAGCTCACCCTGCCCTAACAAAAGCTCCCCCCCCCACCCACACCTGCTTTGCTCGTTTCAGGTGGCTTCATTCCTTAATGAATCTGAAATTCTTTATAGTCCTTCTGATTGAAGTGTGACTCCAGTCTGGTGTGCTGCATGCCTACAGGTGTGTTGCAGAGCAAAATGTTTGCTGTTTTAAGTCCCTCTGAATTTTCCTGTGGAAAGAACAGCACTGGGATATAAGCTGTAATGGTATCAGAGCTGTAGTGCTGCACTCTCAGGTGTGTTGTTGTCACAGCCCGTAGTGCAGGCACCTGAAGAACCCGGAGCGATGAATCAAACTCCCCAGCTGAGTGCTTTCATGATTTTTTGTGCTGTTGTTATTTAGCACTTAATTTCCCACCATCTTCAGAGGGAAGTTTTCAAAATCAGAGCTAAGTGGATGTAGCTTCCCACTGCATTGAGGATTCTATGTCTCCACTGTTGGCATAGAAGGAGAAAAAACAACTGTAGAGGAGACTTCCCATGCACTTTTCCTACCACATCTGACTAATCCTGCACTTCACAGTGCTGCTTTTGACAGCACCTTAGAAAGTCCCTGCTGTTCTTCCCTCATCCTAGGAGGGCAAACCCCATAAGCTGTCCCCACACCAGGATCACCCTGAGGTGTAGATGTGTGCCCCAGCTCTTCCTTGCTGCTGCAGGACTGCTGGTGGTAGTGAGCGCTGTGCCTTCCCTCCCATGGAAAGGGTCAGTAAAGGATGGCAGTATGTCAAGCTGCCTTCTAAAGGCTAGGGCATAGGTCTCCCAGCCCATGTTGGAGATGAACCTGGATTTTGCAGCCATGTTGGTTGTGCTATCACCAGTTGGCTGGACCAACCTCAAATGGTATAATTTTGCTAGGTAGTTAGTTTTGGTTTTTAACAATCTTGGATTTTCTATTTGATGCACTGATTTCAGCAGTACTTTCTGGCTGTCCCTACCACCATTTATCCCAATCATCACTGTGAAAGTAGCAAAACAAACAAACTGCAAACCAAAATAAATCCTTTCCTGGGGCATTCTCTCTGACTGGCCAAGAACCTTGCTTTGGAGATACATCCCATACTCTGCATTGCAAAGCATAGTACATAATCCAACATAAATGAACTGTTCTCTTAATGAAGCTGCTAATGTCCTGTGCATTCTCATAGAAATTTTACTCAGCAATAATACACCCAAGTAGAATAGCTATTTACCGTCTGAACCAAATCCTGTCGTGTATCACACAGCCCACACATGAGTGGAAACAGGAGGAACACAAATCTGCTTGTAGGAACAGGATGAAAAGAGATCTCGTGATCTCTTCAGCCTTCTCTGTGAACTGAGCAACACTTGTAAAACAAATAATATTTGTGGTGATGTGAAGTATCCGCATCTAGCATCTGAGCTTGTTCCCGGTGAAGTAAATGGCAAAATTCCCATCGATTTCTGCAGTACAGAGATTTAACTCATTAAAATAATGCTTTGCAGACTTGCTGTATGTTTTTCCTGCGTAGACAGAGCCCCTGTGTTTATGTGATAATGGAAGTTCTCTGTTTTCCAAACCCTGAATTCAATTCCTCTTCTGTTTTGCATGCAGTTGTCACTGATCTGTAGTCTCTGCAATACAATTGCAATAAAGGGTCAGAAGCCACTGGAGTGGGTGAGAAAATGGGCAGTACTGGATAAACCAAGTGTTCCACTGTTTGGAGACCAGTGCATGTTCACTAGTGCCCAGTATCTTAAATCAGTAATACCCCAATAGAACTTGTGTGCTGATGCAAGCTACCAAATACACAGGTGGTCTGAAAGACCTTATGCTGTTTATGTTTTGCTGTAGTACTGTTTGGACAGGAGAAGTAACACTTTCTCTTTGTTTATAGTCAGGCTTTTCTTTTTTTTTTTCCTTTCTTTTTTTTTCACTGTTTTTTTTTCTCAACAAAAAAAACTTGGGTAATTTTCAGGGTTTTACGTAGTAACCCAGAACTGCAAGTTCTGCACTGAAAACCGGGTTTTCATTACTCTTTGTATAAATGTTCCAAAAGACTCGGGTGAAATGTTTCATACCCAGGGGATGCGTTAAATCTGTCCTGCCAAAAGTTAAATTTCAGACTAAATACAATCTAGAGAAGCCTGATTAGCCCACCTGCTCGTGGTCTGTTTTGTGGAGCAACCTATCAGTTGCACACTGCTTCCACCCACTGTGATAGACACAACCACCTGGCGACGTCCTGGAGTAGAATTTTCCATAGTCTAGTGTAGTCTTCCTCATGTGAGCCTGGGAGGGCCTGTCCCTAGTTCAGGTTCATAAAAGAACAGTTGGTATGAAAGGGAGAAGAGGGAGCTGGCGTCCTCAGGAAGCGCTGTAGCAAAGGCTCTGGTGCCATCGACTGCCAGTGTTCTAGCTGTGCCACAGGCACTGCATCACATAGGTCCCAATGGCACAGGGGTTCTGGGGATGTCTCCGAGGCCTTGGGGCTAAGTCATGCCCCAGCAAGCTTGGAGGAAGTCAGACAAAGACGCCAGCAGAAGCAAATGGCAGGGTATGGTCTGTTTTTCAATTCCTGCAGGATTGAGCAGTGTGCACCTCCAGCCAGTACGTGCTGCAGATGGCAGATGAACGAAGGGGCTGGCCGTGCCCTATAGCTGGCAGACTGTGTTCTCCTGGAGCTGCCGCGTGCCAGTCAGTGTGGGAGAAGATCTGGCTCTCTGTCATTCCCTGAGCTGATACACAGGAATCTTGCCCTCCTTCCCACCCGTTTTTCCTCCTCTCGACATCACGTGTGTGGGAGGGGGGGGAAGCGAAGGGGGGAACTTGAAGGGAATGTGAGAAGCAAGTGAAATTAAGTATGAGGTATTCTCCAAGATGAATCCCTCGTGTCAGGAAGTGGGTGGATGGACTTTTGGATCACAGCCTGAATTACACATGTATACTATTTTTATACAGAGAGTAACTGAAATACATAGCATAACATTATGTTAGCACAAGCTAGAAGAGCAGCCACCTGCGAGGCATGAAATAGCCTGTGGTGGAGATCATGCGTGACAGCCTCTCACAGGCATCTAGAGAAAGGATGATTCCCAGCCTGCACAACCTTTTTCTTCAGTGGCGTACAGCTCTCCTGCTCCTGAGCGTATCACTTTCATATCGCAAGTCTCGTGCTATCTGTTCATCCTGCCTCAGTCATGATAGGATTCAAGGGCTAGACCTTCAGCTGTGTAAACTGAAGTGGTGCCACTGGCTTTAAGTCTTGATTTACACAAGCCAAGCAGAAGGTTCTCAATAGAAGCTAGCAGAATGAGCTCTCCGAAAAGTTGAAGGAAGTAGAGGAAGCACTGCTCAGGAAAGCTGCAGGAATGAGATCTGCTTAAAATTTTCAATATCCATTTCATTTTTGTTGTTAGAATTATAGCCAGATGCCTCAAGCAAATACCCATTGGCTATCGAAACAAAGAATTTTAAGGAAGAAATGCATATTCTTATCTAAGGTAAACATTCCAAAGGAGAAATTGAGACTTTCAGTCATCTGTGTATTAACACCTCAAACTTGCTACAGCATTTGTGATCCTATTTATTCTTTTTCTTTTCTGTGGAGATGCAAATGAATGAATGTAGTTGACTGACGAGATCCTATGTGGAAAAGAAAGGTTTTTCAGGCGTTTATATGAATTTGTGTTTATGAACTTTACTTCTAGGATTCTGTAGCTAACATGGTCTTTCAGCCTTTGTTGCACAGACCAGTGGTAGTCTGCAGGAAGATGCTATATTTTCATGACAGTGTAATTAAACAAAGCAAACCTTTTGTCAGTTGATTTCACTCATCAAGTTTGTATATCCACTGAAAATGGTGCATACACTGAAGAGACCAAGAAGTTCTTTGTGGTAGTTTCTTCACCTGTATGCGCAAGGCGGGAGAGGAGACCCGTGGTAAAATGTGTGCTTTCACAAGTTACTGTTCCGTGGTACAGCAGCAGTGGTACCAGCTGTACTCTTGGTGTTCTTCACGGAGATACAACGTTGGGCATAAGGACAACTGAATCTGCAGATTTCTACTGTTGCAGGTTCTGTTCTGGCCAGCATGGAGAAGGCTATTGATTTCCTCCTTTTTCTTTTTAACGGAGATATAAGTCAGAATTAGAAGTGCGTTATATAACTTACTTGGCGGATCGTAGCGAACAGCCACTCAAAGATCTTGCCAGCTCTCAGCAGACTGGAATATTTTTGTTCCGTGAAGTGTCTGGACCTTCGAGAATGACAAACAAGTTTTTAAAACTCAGAAGTAGTTCACAGATAATTTGTGATCAGAATAAATGACAAATTACTTCAAGTTTGTAGCTCCTCATTTGAGACAACTCCAACCTATGTGTTAGATCAGCCAAAAACCAATAACGGTTGTATCTCTAATGCCTCTGGCATGGCCCCTCAGTTTTAATCAGTGTCCAATGACATACCTCGCAGTATTTTATGAAGAAAGTTGCTTTCTGCTTTGCAGTTGTATTTTATTAGCCCACACTTACCTGAATACTTTATATATTCTTTTCTTCCTCCCTTTGCATTGTTTTAGATCGGACCCCTTCCTTGTGTTAATCTGCTGAGCCTATATGATCACTTGTACATCTTCTCATCGTATTCCCATGCCCTTGCTTTATAAATGCGGCTATGAACTTACACAGTACGAGCACAGCAACACCTTGTTCTTGACTACTGGCTCTGCTACAGTCCAAGTATTTACTATTGTTTATGTTGTTTGGTCAGTTTTTACTCTTCACTCACTGCAGATGGTAAAAGTCTGCTGTTGAGCTCTACTTGTGTTTATAAGGACATTTTGGTTCACATCACTCTCAAGCTGCATGCTTACCTAGTGCTGCTGCTCTCTGAACAGCGGTCACTTCCAGACCAACTCATATGCTAACAAATTCCCCACCCGCACTCTCCCCACCTTTTGCTTTCATCAAAATAGAAGACAAAAGATGTGGCCAATGACATTTTTGTTCACTGCTGTAGTTTCAGCAGCTCCATGGATATATTAATTACTTAATGAATACCAGAGGAGATAGGTTTGCTCAGCATCTTGCAGCCTAGTTTGTAATTTAATGCAGTTTGGACAGATGTACTTGAAGATTAAGAGTGAAGGTGGGGGCAGACAACAGAGAAGAAATATTAAATGGCCAAGTGAACCACCTGAATTTTAAGGATTCTGGAAAGCTGTTCCAGACAAAGGGTGTGACGTGGAGAAAAATAGAGAATCAAGCCCAGAAGGAGAAAAGGACAGCCTGGGAGAGTGCATTAGCAGAGATTTGGTGGGAAGGAACTGGAACTTCCTGCAGCAAGAGAGAAAGGAAATGAAAGGATTTGGAAGGAATCCAAAAGGATCATTGAGTCCAGCTCCCCCCTCCTCCTTTATGGAGGTCTCTTCTTCAAAGAGCTCCATGCCCACCAGGACACAGAGCAACAACCTCAAATTCTCCAGCCAGGATCACAAATGCAGGGCTCTGATGCAAGTCACAGAGCTGAAGGCCTCATGATCTCATTGAAGATGCAGGTTGGGTGAGGAGAGTTCTTTAACAAGTGAATTTTGGATAGTCTGCATTACAGGATAGAGGTAAATTGTTCTAGTGCTCTGAATCAGTGAGCACCAGAGAGGTTTGCAAACTTTGGTAAAGAACTATTGCCCTTTCCTTTTTCCACCATTAAAAGACCACTGAGAGGTTGTATGTAGGATAGTCAAGGGAGAAAAGGGAAGCAGAACCCAGGTTTCTCAGTCTCTTTCTTACCCATCAAATCACATACAGCACCTCAAACCAAAACTCCAATAGGTGGCAGCAGCTGGCATAAAGCAGAAAAATGAATTTTAGAATCCATATACAATTGTGCGTTTTGTGGAGACCTGAGATTGGATGGTAAAGGGATTCTAAAATGGTCCCTGAATTTGTAAAAGAGATTGGAGTTTGCAACAGATTTATGAAAGCTTTCAGAGATAACCTGGGAAGGAGAAACATAAATGAAAATTCTTATTTTCTACAAGATATAAAATCAGTCTGACCTATGAACAATCTTTCTACATCTTCCTCACAAGGGAAGTGGAGGCATAGGCACTGATCCCTCTGGTGACAGTGACAGAACCCAAGGGAACAGCAAGGAGCCGTGTCAGAAATGGTTAGACAGGGTGTTAGGAAAGGGTTTTTCACCAGAGTGTGGTGCTGTGTGCAGCCAGGAATTGGACTCAGTGATCCTTACCGGTCCCTTCTGACTTGGGATATTCTATGAGTCCTTTGTCTTTAGACTTGCCTTCATTTAGGACTTCTGTGTCTTTAAAGTGACACAGTAGTAGAACTACAGTGAACATCTATGGCCTTGGATGTAGCAGTACGTAAGGCTGTTCATCACTAAGAATGCTTTTATGACTATATTTGGAAGAAAGTAAACCAGTTTAAGCATAGTTGGAGTGGTGTATCTATGTCTAGTCCATGAGATTTTGATTGTACAAAGGTTGGGGCAGACACCTAGGAAACGTTACTGGCATTGAAAAACATCGGTGCCTTATACAACTTCTGCTAAAAGTTGCTGCTCCAACAGTAAGGGAAGCAGAAGGAAAGCAGAAGGCCTCTACTGCAGCTACTCCAGTTCACAGTACAGTGTCTTATTTGAAACGCCAGTTAGAGTCCACTTGCCTTTCAAATGTTGGTCTATGAACTGAGGTAGTGATGCACATATAGCAAAGCTGGTGTGGCAGTACTGTTTCTCAGCACATAGCTGGACCCAGCATCTCACAGAAATCTTAGACATCACCAAACAGGAGTCAGACCCAGGACATCACATGGACTCAGACCCTCCTAACAGTGAAAAATCTGTGTAGACCAAGCTTCTCTAGAGATCCCAGCCACCTCAAACCCACGTTTCCCTGGTTTTGCTGAAGTTTGGGAACTTTTTGATTAAGTGAAGGACTCGATCTCTCTTCCTTCTTTTTTTCCCCTGCTATTTTCAGGGCTTTTGAGTATTTATGTTAACTAGGAACCACAAAATGAAAATATTCTAAGAACTTGAAGAAAATCCCTTGAGAAAATTTGACCTCACTGCTGATTTCTGTTATAAAGTTATAAGCTTCCTAGGTTTCATAATGTATAGAATCAAGGAGAAATTAAGTAGGTGGAACTTGAAATTTTGACTTGAAGTACTAATTTTCACACTCTTTGTCTTTTTGCTTAGAGGTTTTCATAGTACTTCCTCCAGCAACATAATCATCTTTATTATATAGAAAGTGCAAAGCTCAGATTTTCCATTCCAGGAGAGTCAGAGACCAAACACTTAGTTTCTAACTACTTGTCAGTCCCTCAAAAGGCCTAACAATGCAATCCTGAGTGTCACAATATTTGGTGTTTCCTTGGAACTCTGTCCCCTAGGGCTCTCAATTAGATGAGAAACTATTCTTTAAAGAAAAAAAATGTAACTTTCATGGCTTTGGAGCAGGATTCAAGGATACGACGCTTTCTCAAGAAAAAAAGAGGGAGAAAGGGCAGAAGAAAGAATTAATTACATGTTTTTCAATCTCAGTATTGAAGAATCTGATTCATGATTTTTAAACACTGGAGGATAGCAATATTATATTGAGATTCTAAATAAAAGAAGTGGATCTATTGCCAACTAACTCATGACTCAGTTGCACTAGATAAAGCCACAGACACTTATGCATTCAAGTCTGTGATCAAGAAATTTCCAAAGTAGTAAATATGAGATGTTTGATGAAAGCTAATTGGTACTACACCAACATAAATTAAAAATTCCTGTTATAAGTGTGCCTAAAGAATATGCCCAGAATGGATAATGGTCAAATCTTGCTAGAATATGATTAATAGAGGGACTCTGGGAACACAATTAGTGAATAAGGTTATGTTCACTGCACAGATGTAACCTGTACTGCATTTCTAACTTCAGTAATGCTTATACAAGGCATTGTGTAGGGGAATAAGTCTGCCATCTTTAGGAACATGAATTTGAACATAGCGCAGATAACTATCCAGCATCTCGGCAGCTTGTCATTTATCTAGGCTCATCTCTCAGCACGATCCAAGCATTGATGAATATCCACGCAACACTTACAAATTCTGTCAGCTTGAGTCTGCAGATAATTGCTTTGTAAAAGTTATAATGGGCTAGTTTCTATAGAATGAAAAGCCTAAATGGTGAAATTCATCTTGAGAATTGGAAAAAAAAGATCAGTCAAATGAGTATGTGATTTTAAAAAGTAAGTAGGTAAGTATTATAAGCCACTGAAGAACTGAGTTTTTTAATGAAAATTAATAAACTGTGCTGTGCCGTGGTTACAAGCTTACTATGTTAAAAATTGACTCATTAAACAAAGTATGAATCATCAAATATGAAAATAATGTACTTGAGGTATAAGCCTGACAGTCACTTCCATGTAACACTGTCCAGCTGAAACTGACCTTTGCACTTTTTAGTTTAGAATATGTGTTTATAGACATGCACACATCTATTACATATACCAGCATCATGAAGTGAAATCTTTGTTTTAAATGATTTTGTCCTTATGTAGGTAGAAAACAATTCATGGCATGTTTTAAGTGCATTCATAACGTGATGGATCTTAGATCTCATAAATGTGTTTTGTTAATTCTCTATTTTTAAAATACTTGTGAGACCTCTTCTGTTGCCATGACAATTTAATTTCCATAAACATGATTTTTGTATGTGTGAATATTCAGCATTGTATGTGATATGCTGTGCTGGGGAAAGGAGGTGACAACTTGGCACCACAGAAATTACTGTGCTAAATGGCCCATAAAGTCATAGAAACATAGAATGGTTTAGATTGGAGGAGACCTTTAAGATCATCTAGGTCATTACCAAACTGCTATGGGCAGGGACGCCTCCTAGCAGATGAGAGTGCTGCTTCTAAACCCAGTGACACCAGTTTGGTTAGCAAGTAATCCCTTGGACTAATAGGCAGGTTGGTTTTGATACAATTAGACAATTTATTTCTTGCAGAGTTTCTGCCCTGGACTGTTAAATTATATCTGTCCTTTGTACATGACTCCCTGAGGTGACCAAAATTTTATCTTATTTACATTGTTCAGCTGTACACATTAACCTGCTCTTTGCGCCTTGAGTGCTAGCCCACTTACATTACATTTGTGGTAGAAGGCTAGTGTTCTTCTACATCCTCTCTGCAAAGACATAGATAGCTGCTCAGGGGTAAGGCAGAGCTTGAGTCAAGTGTGGACAGAAGAAAGGGGGGAACTCTGTGTGTAGACATCAACCATTCTGTGTCACCAACACATCTGAATACAAATAACTCCTTGAACAAAGCAGTGCCAAGAGGCAAATTCACATTTCCATCAAAATGAAAGATCAAATGGAGCCACTTTCAATGGTAGATTCAAGGCAACATAATTAGAAATAGGACACAATCTCCTTGTGGAGCCGATAGTTAGAAGAAACCTGTGGTGGAACCAGGAGTGGAATTCAGATGAAGCATTAGTTCCCAGGATCCACTATCGCTTGGCAGCTACGAAGTGAAGCCTACTGAAGCCACAATGAATAAATGTACTAGTATTATTGATACTAGGAAGAGAAGATTTTTCTCCTTTGAGGCAGATAAATTCTGGTAGCCCTGGCTTGACTGAATATCTGGCCTGTGTGCATGTATGTTGCACTCTCTTATCAGTGCCTTCAAATCACAATAAATTCTTTCACTGCTCATTTAATCGGTGTGTACCAAGACAGAGCTCATTAGAGATGTCCTCTTTATAATTTCTCCAAGGGCTTCAGGTCACACTGTTTAGGGCAACAATCACCTGAGCCAGTGCAAAACAAGTACAGAATGTTCCCATTTCAAGATAAATTCACTTGTCAAAACC
This sequence comes from Aquila spilogaster, assembly GCA_024606505.1. Taxonomy (NCBI): domain Eukaryota; kingdom Metazoa; phylum Chordata; class Aves; order Accipitriformes; family Accipitridae; genus Aquila; species Aquila spilogaster. Next base: position 9,800 of record JANHGO010004082.1, on the reverse strand, counting down.
CTGATTCCACAGTGTGCAGAGCAGTGTGGAGCTGAGCCTCTAGAAACACTTTGCCTCACCTCTGTTCACCATTTTTGCTTTATGAGACAAGTCCGTGGTGTCATGGTACCTTATAAGTACCAAGAGAATTGGGCTCAAAGGTAAAAACTAACATGAGTTCAACTGTTGCAGTTGCTACCGTGAATAAATATTATTTTGAAGAGAATTTGTGGGACTGAGCTCTCACGTTCTTAAAAACAGACAAGATTCTTCCTAGTTTGCAGTAACAAGTGGGAAAGCCATTGAAAATTGTATTTCCCAAAATAGCCAGTAAACAAAGCTAACAATCTGAGACTATTGCATCACAAGACGTATTCCGGTTTCTCCCTCATAAGTGTGGTTTTAATTACTTGTGACACTTCAAGATATGCTAATAAGTGTTCTTCAGTATATTTTGTAAAGACTTAATCACACTGGAATAAGGTCTCATGTCAGGAATTAAGTCTTTTTTGGGAAGGCCACTACAAGTGGGATTAAGAAGTACCAAGTCAGCAGCTGAGCAAGCTTTCAGTAGCGCCATGAAGTGCAGACTACACTCAAGGCCTTTTCTGTCACAGAAATATGAAAGGGGACATATCACACTTAGACTGTTTGTGGTCTGAATGGAGAGGTGAGGGAAAATAACTTCCTGAATGAAGATGATGATAGAACTGGCAAGAGAATCTACATGAGTTCTTGCAGTTCTATGCCTCAGATGACACAGCCATACTTTAATCTTTATCTCTTTAATCTCTTCCCAGGGAACTGTTTTTCATAAGCTACCTCTAATCACCCTTGGACTTTCTCAAGAAGCAAGATGTTTGTGCCATGCATTAGTGAAAATGTGATCAATAGGAAGGATGGACAAGGCAGTTTGTAGTTCTTAGGTGCTGGCCACTCCCTCAAATGTTCCTGTGATCTGCTTTATGCTTGTGAAATACACATCTTGTACATGAGAAGAACTTCAGCATGTTTTTGTTATCACATGGCAAAAAAAACACCCAGAAACCACCACGACACAAAAACCAACAGCTCAAATAAGTTAGTATGCTCTGTAGCACTGATGCACACCAGAGTTGTCATTTCAAAGAATGCTGATTTGTACTGTGCATTGTAGTATGGTGCTAACAGATATTTGCAGTAGCTCAGCTCCATTGTATCCCTTCTTGTTTACATCACAGTGTAGAATGAGCTCTTACCGTGGCCTTAAAATGTACAATTGTAAAACAGATTTGTTACCTATACAGTTGCGTAGGTCACTGTGGCACAGCAAAGACAATGGGAAAAGAACAGGTCTTATTCCAGTGGATTGTAATGGAGATGTAACCCCAAGAGTCAGATCACAGTTAAAAGAAGTCTTGATAGGAACATACAGTACAGTGTAATGAAAAGAAAAATACTTCCTTGAGTTGTATGTTTAAAGGCAAAGTCTTAAATACACAGTTGGCACTTGTTTCTTAGCAACAGTGCTCATCTGAGCCATGCAAACATTGTCATGTTGCAAAAAGATACCCTCAAGGAGAAAGGTAATATGAAAGGAGCTAACATCAAATTTAAGGGATGCATTCCTGTCATTGCAAAAAAAAAAGCTTTTTATCAGCATTGCAAAGCCTTCAGACAGCGATCAAGATTATTTTGATAAAGCATATTGATCAGAACAAAGAACTTGTCTTTTTTTTCTCCACATGGAAGAATCACAAAAATAACATTTAAATACATTTTCATTAGTATTACAGGAGTACCATAAATATATCGTTAAATCTTCTCTTCCTTCTGTGTCCATTATAGCAAGGCTGTACTCTACACTGAATGCAGAGGAGTCCTGCCAAACTCCCTTCGTGCTCTGCCTAGTGCTAGATTTTCAGAGGGAGAGCTGTAATGGACAAAGTTGAATGCAATAACCTGCCTGTAGCAGAAGCTCCTCCTAAGGGAGTTGCTTAGCTAGCTAATACACCAAATCAAGAGATAATGTTTGTTAGTATTATTTATTCAAAATAACATACTGGCAAATGTTCTTTTTATTGAACATACTAGATGGGATTCATCTACCTGTACTTCTGAGCTGGTTGCTACTACAATCTGAGAGAAGGAATTAGGCACTATGAGCATGTGGCTCATTACTTCTCTAAAGCAGGTTAAGTGAATCACACTTTCTGGGGTCCTCTGTCATTTTTTTATTTTTTATTTTTGACTAAAAGAGAGCTAAAAATAACCGGCTGAGAGAGACACATCCCTTGCAGGTATCTGAAGTTAAATGAAAGCTACCCATTAGGTGGCTTGCAAAGCAAGACATTTGCTTTAATCATTTCAAAACATAATACATTTCCCACATATCTTCCTAAATCTCCTCTTGTTGTTAAAGAACTCAAATAATTCTGATCTCTGGGCTGCTTCTTAATGCACGAATTTCTATCATATCTCAATACACTTGTGTATTTCTGAAACTAGGACCTCCTACCTTTCTCATGAGTCCTCTTATTCCTATTATTGCCCTTCCCTGTAACTCTGCTGTCTCTTTCTGAATATGCTTATTGGGCATTGGTGGCGAGGTTTCAGTAGTGAAGAGTCTCTGTGAGAGGTCAGAGAAACTGGCATGAAAAGCCAGCGCTGGAGCAGGTAATTCTGCCAGGGACTGCAGCCCCATGGAAAGATCAACATCGACCAGGGGGAAGTGTGAGGAGCAGAGAAACTGCTGTGAACTAACTACACTCTCCTCTCATTCCTCATTCAGCCACTTCTCCAAACTACTCACTGCAGTCAAGAAGTAGAAGGATCAGGGATGGAGAAATGAAATTGTACATGGGGAGAAAAAGGGGGAAGGGTGTTTTAATGTCTTTGTTTCTCCCTATCCAGACCTACTTTAATTGGCAGTAAATTAATTTTCCTGGAGACAGGTCTGTTTTGCCCATGACAGTAATTGGTAAGTGATCTCCCTGTCCTTATCTTGACGTACAAGCTTTTTTTATCTTATTTTCTCCTCCTGTCCTGCAGAGGAGGATGAATGAAACCAACGAATCACAGCTCATTCCTGATTTCTGTAATGCTGTAATATCCTCTTCCATAGCATCCTTTCTTTTAATATGGCTGTAGGCTGTACTACTTTATTGACTATAGAACACCTTGAGCAAGTGTTCTCAGTGCACTCACTACTCATGGTGATGTTTACATCCCTTCCTTGAAGTGTGTGCTGAACATGTTTGGTGTTCTTTCATTCAAGCACTGTTCATGGCACAGAAGGTAGGAGAGAGATGTTTGCATTTTCTTTATGCGTAGCACTGAGAGCTACTGTATTTAATAATAAGGCTGGCAGATGAGTATCTGTAACTGCCAACTGCCTCTCCTTTTCTTGCCTCAGCTCACTTCACCCCAGTGACAAGACGACCAAGACAGTGCCTGGCAGTGATCTCTGGCTATGGTGACTGATGGAGGTTTCCCATCTCACTCTTCTTCTGACTTGTGGAGCACTGACCCACTCCATCAGATGCTTGATTGAGGCAGGGAAATTACACTGCCTCACAGCAGAGGCAGCAGAAGAAAACATCTACTGGAAGCATAGTGAAAAACTATGGTTAAACTAAGCTAAATTTAAGCTTACGTAAGCTTAGGTAAGACTTTGCACTTGACTTGCTGTGGCACAGATGCATGTTCTCTTCTGATATGGGCTTACAACCTATACTAAAAAGAAAGTAATTGCCTGGCAGCTGGTTTTCTTCAGCATGTTTTTTTTCCTTTCTTATGTAGTTGCACTGTATAAGCATTTGATAATACACCATTAGACCAGTTCTGTTTTCCTCAGTAAACAAACAAGCAACAACAAACCAATCACCAACAAAACAAACCAGTGCTGTTTAAACAGGAACACTAATTATGACAGCACAGGAAAGACATTTTCCAGACAAACATGGCTACCTTAAACACTCTGCAGTACTCTCATTTTCTGGTACAACCTTATTTTCAGAAACGAACAGATTCCTAATCCTAGTCTGTGTTTTACTTTCACTGTAGCAAAGAGCCTTGGAGAGCAGTGAGACTGAACTAAGAGAGTCAGAATATGACCAAGTACTTGACAACCCTTTCACTATGGCTTCAGACATGACCCCAGGCATGATTTGGTCAGGAATTCCTTGAATTCAATGGGAATTCTGCACCTAAAATTCTTCAAAAGTCCATGCTTTAGCTTCTCTGCCTCCTTTCTTTCATACTTCAGAATGAAGAAAATGATAGCATACATAATTACATCGCCTCATGGTAGGTTATCATTAATAGTGACAAAATGCTATGATAAAAAAGATCTAGATGAAGTGCTGTTATTGCTCAGTATGTATCTTAGGAGAGAAGTGACAGTACATTCAAAACAGAATAAGTCAAAAAATATATGCAGTTATTTGCATATGCTAAAAAATATTGAAGGATAGGTTTTTTTTTGAGTCAGAAATCAGAGAAGGATAAGAACTATGTTCATGTTTTCTTCTTGCTGGGCGGTTTGACTAAGCTGTTAATTTTCACTGACTGAAAAATAAAAAGCACTTTTCTAGTAGACTCGTATTGCCTTAATCCTAGATCTGGAAATGTATGGTTCATGTGCATGGTACCAGCACTGCTGTTCTTGTATCGTTTGCCATTCAGCTTGTAATGAGTAGATTGAACTTCCCCACAGCACCAGGCAGATTCTGCTTTGTACAGATAGCCAGTGTTTCAGTACATATTCTTCTGATAGACCATTCTTCCTTATGACACTCTGACTTTCTAACCCACAAGTTAGAATTACATCCCTGTGTTGTAGTAGCCTTAAGTGACCTTTCTTCCATGTGTATTTTGGTCAGTATTAATTCAATTAGTAGCGATGGGAGTTGATCACATTATCTATCTATTCAATCCTCTTCTCATTCTCAACCCATCCCAAATCTAGTCTCACTTTCTGTCAGATGGGTAGAAAGAGCTAGTTCCACATAAACTATTGCTCTTAGTACATGCATTGGCTTGAAACATCCTGCTGCCAACCATATCACCTCTTGGATAAGGAACGGGAGGTCTAACGGACTTTGCATGTAGACCCTTGCCACAGACCCCACATTGTTCCATTTCCCAGATATTCTGCCAACAGATAAAACACAATTCTGATGATAGTTCACATTTACCTGGTTTCCTCTAATTGCAGTTACTGGGGAGCTTAAGCAATGGTACTTCTGCAAAAACAGAGAGGTTTTGGTGCTCTTCCTGGAAAGGGCAGAGTGATCTGAGCATCTTGTGCAGTAGCTGACGCAGCAAGTTGCAAAGGTGAATACAAAGGTTTCTGAAGAGTTCTGGGCCTCCAGTTTCTTGTAGGGAAACACAGTAGGAACAGCCATGGGAGCTCATTCTGTGATCCTTAGTGATCCTTCATGAATCATATGTATCAGCTAGCGTGCTCTACCAACATTCCAGGCCCACCCATGGTTCTGATTTTGCTCAGCTCCCAGTCTTAGGCACACAATGCTTTTACTGTATGCAGAAATTCATTTTCAGTATGACAAGTAGATTTTGGGTGAGAACTCAGATAATCTGCATGACCTTAGGAGCCTCTTATTAACATAAGAAGTTTGATCCACAATTCCTGTCCCTAAGCTTTCTTTCTCCTCCACTGTCCTTTGTACCAATTTGTTACTGCCTTCCCCTGCAAGGAGCTGCCATAGGACAGCATTCCATTTGTAGAGCACAGTGTAGTAATTATGGACTTGAGATCCCATAGTAGGACCTCCTACTTAGCTTATCACACTGTCCTAGTCACCCCAGTTTTTGAGAGAGTTGGGCTGTTCACTGTAGGTAGCTCCAGCGGCCTCAAGCATTGATGGTCCTGTTCCAAGCACTCTCCAAGGAAAGTTCAGTAAGATGCTGTTGCTTTGTGATGTGGTCCCAATGCATTGAAATATCTGAATTTCATGCGAAACAGACATTTTTGTCTAGAAAATACTCATGGTAAAATTTTAGGTGACTTCTCATGACTGCATCTGGTTGAACAAATGTTCCTTTGAATGACAATAACAGGCTTCTGCTATCAAATTGTTCTGTGTAGCATAGTTAGCTAAAAATACTTGCTTATTTTTCCATTGCAGGCACAATAGAAGATGGCAGAATAACTCTAATGTCAGATCGTCGCTTTTGTACAATACTGTACTGGAAGTCTTTTTTGTAAAAAAAAATTAAATGCTATGTTTTTTTAATCTCAAAACTGAATAAAAGTGATCTACTTTAGCTAGAAACATGGAGTTATTTAATGCTTAAGTGCAGGAAGCTATAACAAGAGTAGAAATACACTTAAGGAACCCACAGGGATTAGCATAAAAGAGTAAAGAACTGTAGGTAGGAAGAGAATATTGAGGTATAACAGTATCAGTGGTTCACTCTTTCAGAAAGCACACAGTACCCCATACTTTAAGATGGGCAAAGGGTTTGGGGGAAAAAGGGAGAAGCATGGACTCCCTGCTGCGTTCACAAACAGTGGTCTTTCAGTTAATACTCATTGACTTTGGGCAGGAGAATATACATCCTTCTGTGGTTTTGGTGGTTAGAAATGCAGCTACCTACATGCAAAAGGAAAGAAATCTGGACAACCTGTTAACCTTAAATAGATCACACAACAATGAATGGATTTAAGCCTTTGTAAAATCCTCAGACAGATGAGGATGTATTAACTGCAGAAATAAATTGTTGCAAAAAATTACCTCATGTCAAACAGAAAGTGAAACAGATAAGGGGTAGGGGTTCTGTGTTGCAGGGTATATACATGATGATAACAGCAACATATATTCATCAGCTCTGAAATTAAGTGTTGAAATGGATTGTATTTGATATGGTATGTGAAAGAACTGTGGCTGGAGAGTAGGCCATAGTGACTGAAGCAAACGCAAGGAAAGAAGAAAATTGAACTTGATGTGTGAGAAAAAGGAATAGTATTTGGGGTGACCTAAATGCAGAGGAAAAGGAGAGGGAGGAGTTAAGTACATAATCCTCCTCCTTTCCTCTTCACTTGCAACCCTGATTGATGGAAAGTTTGTTGGTGGTGTCATTGGTGAGAAGCATGCACCATGCTGAGAAATGGAGTTGGACTTTGTCATCTTTCAGCTCAGACAAGAGAATGCACAAGTAGAGACAGCAGAAAGAAAGGAAAAGACACAGGAAAAGTGTCCTACAGAGGTGTAGGAGTTTGAGTCACCGGTGTAGAGATGGAGGTAGCACTTAAAGGCTGGTGCGTGGATGAAGTTTAAAGAATGCTTGGTTTGGAGGGAGCAGAAAACAAGGGGAAAAGAATGGCAGGAGGCCCAGTCTGTGCCTTTGTCACACAGGAAAAGATAATGACTTGGTAGGTGAGAGGACAAAGACAGATGACAAGATGTTGAAGAGCAAAGAGCCCTTAATGGACTCCAGAGCAGCCAAGAGCTAGTAGCTCTGCAGGTGGAACTGGGGTCCTGACAATCATCGAGACTCACTGCAGACCTTAATGGCCATGGCTTCAGCAGAGGGGGCAGAAGCCTCCAATCGTAATCAGCTTCTAGGAGCTGCAAAGTTACCAGAGCTGAAAAGCTGCTCTTACACCTGTACAACTTCTGGGCTACCCTGCAGAGCTGTTCTGGTGCATCACGAAGTTAAAAGGTTTGGAAAGGAGGTAGATTTGACTTTTTGTACATGTATGGTGTTGCATGCATATGCAACCAGATTTCTACTTTTGCTTGAACTGCATGGATTTGCGTTTGTGGTAGCCCTCTTCAAGTCCACATGTGGATTTGATTCATCAGTTTCACATAGAGCAGCAGACAATGGTTTCCATGGCCTGGTACTGTTAACTAAAGGAACAACATTTCTGATGTTTGCACTTTTGAATTGCGGCCAAGATCAGGTCAGACCAGACCCAATGAGCCAAATTAATCCACAGAGTAATTCCGTGGCAGTCAGTGGGTTTAGGTCAGAGATTAAACTGGGCCCAAAGTAGATATTTTTTTTTGCACAATAGGAACACGGTAACAGAGTAATGAATGAAGGCTAGGTGGATGGTCCCTCAGCTGAACCTGCCTTTTCAAGAATTTTTCCCTCTATACACAGAGATTCTTTTCTTTAGAACAAGGAGAATATTTTGAGGTTCATACATTGCCTACCACAATGAGGTACTGGCCCTGGCTTACACATAAGTAGCAAACAGGAATTCCCTTTCCTCCACAGGCTTTAAAAGTGACCCAATGGAATGGCATGGAGCTGCGTCAGGGAAGGGTCAGGAAAAGGTTCTTCACCAGAGGGCAGCGGGCATGGCCCCAGTGCAAGAGTTCAAGGAGTGTCTGGACAACGCGCTCAGACATAGGGTTTGGATTTTGGGTTTGATGCTGTGTGGAGCCATGAGTTGGACTCATCAGTCCCTTCTAACCCAGGATTTTCTATGATTCCACATTTCTTGAAAAAGCAGCCTCTATTTTAGAATCCACTGTGGAAAAATGAATGAGAACTGGAGCTATTTCCAGTTTGTCAAATTGGAGGATGTAAGAGCAGAAAAGCATTATCTTCATTTAGCCTGTGAAGTCTGAAACCGCAACATCAGTCCTGGTTTTCAAGATTGGCCCCCTGGCCCCAGTCTGATGATTTCTCAATAAGATAAGACATTTTAAAGTCTGAATCTCATCTCAGCTGCATCCTTTAGCTTTTACTTAGGTGCCTCTAACAGTCTTACATAGGAGAGTTGAATCATTTTACTGTTGTATCTAACCTTATTGTAAGCTATTCAACATGAGAATTATGAAAGAGAATAAAAGACAGGACAAAGCTATGACAGTGTCCAGTTTCTCTTCATATAACACTTACCTCAGTATATGTCACTCCATGCAAGTCTTCTCTAACCTCTGAACAGTGATATCCTTGATTTATTGTACAAGAGGCAGTACTATTCCTATTTTACACAGGATAATTACTTGCTACATTGAGATGCCTGAAACTCAGATCTTTGCTATATCTTGAAAAAGCATATGCATTTTTATATAACTACACGTAGCTAGATGGTTAATATCGGAAGTTACTTTGTAAGGGGAAAAGTAGTCTGTCCTATAACTTAAATCAGAGTAAATCAGTTGCCGGTTCCTCAAATTGGGAATATAAGAATTCCTAGAGATGATGTTACCAAGGGGCATATCCAGGTGAATTGTTTTGTTTGAGGGACATCCTTAGTAAAGTCTACATGCAAAATCCACCAAGTTGCATACCCATGCCTTGCTGGAGGCATCTTGGCTGGCAGAGAGACGTGGGTTGTTTGTAGAGAATTCAGCTCAAGAACAGGACCTGATGCTCATCCACTTTTCTGGCCTGCTCAGCTAAGCAATGTTCTTCCCATTAGCTTTGCCTTCAGACAAAAGAGTAGCTAGATACTGCAGAAATGATGATTTCATCCAAATCAATATTTCTTTTAAACATTTCTATTAAAGCAATAACACACTTTGATACAAAGTGCTATTCAACTTAGAATAAAGGAAGCTTCCCTCAGAAGCTGTTTGATATGAGCATACATGCACCCAGGGGGCAACATTGAAGGGCTGGAGTTGTGTACTTAACGTCCACCTGTTTTGGCATAATAGCAACTTATACGCACACTTTCTCCTTGGGGGTACCAATTGCTATGGGAATAATTGCATCTGATGTTTAAGAATGAGAATAGCATCTCAAGAATAAATTGAAAGTCATTAAGAAACTGTTCTGCTCACAAAGAAGCAAAATTGCTTCTGACAGGTTCTTAGCAACGTGAGGCCAAGTATTTGCAGGCAGACCAATAG
>JANHGO010004081.1:0-25722 GCA_024606505.1 Aquila spilogaster | reverse complement strand
GCGGGGATCCATGGCTGAGTGCATTAAAGGAATATAAACATCATCCATGTTTGGCATGACAAAGATTTTCTGTGAAAAAAGATACAATTAAATCAAGTTACGTTTCATATGCCACTTGAAACCTTAGTTTTCTGTTTTGTTTAGTTAAAATCAACAAATTTCCAGATAAAAGGTTCCTGAGTTCAGCATTATTTGAGTCAATGCCCATACTGAAGCCCTACGGTGTCCATTAACTCAAGCCATTTATTTGTGTTGCAGTTGTAGATGAAGGTCAGGAACATTAAGATCTCCACACCTTCCATTAAACTGAAATAGCTCTACAGGAAACATACCAACTTTTCTTAACTCTACTGCTTTCTCAGCTCTTACCCATATACTTTCAAACTGTACTTTTAATGAAATAAGTGGGTTTGATTTCTGGTTGATTGTACAGGTTGGGATCCAGAATGAATCTGGTCAGTAAACTGTTTTCCTGTCCTACAAGTATTTGTAAATTTGGAGGTTTCTTCCTATTTTGCACTGCAGTCAATGTGATTTTTTAAAATTTTACCTTAAAAGAAGTAATAATAGGACAGGCACCTTACTGCCTCATCTGTTCTTAATTTTAGGTAACAGTTTGGCTCTCTATCATCCAAGAACACCTAGGATCGTGTTTTTATTTAAGTACTACAAATTCTGACATGGTACCTATTTCAAAGAAATGGCATTTTTGGCTCTAAAAACCATTCTGACAAGTGCTAAAACAGATTCCATCCAGGTCTACACATGGTCTTGAGACCATCCCAGAAGTCAGCTTCAGCTGAATTCTTAACATCCTTTCCACTGAACAGCAGCAGTGGAAGATACTGACTAGTCTTGAATGAAATAGGGGACATGCAAAAATTAAAAACCCCACCCCTCCAATAGACCAAAACTATCATTAATTAAATGAAAATGTAAAGGAAACACACCTGAAACTCTTGTTCTAGTTTCCTCTCTATCCAGTCAGTTACATGAACCAGAGTCACTTCTCTCTCACCGAGTTTTGGCCGAGCTTTTAACTCCAGGTAGGGAGGTCTTCGAAAGCCATACCTTACAAGAGTACACAGAACAGGTTTTATTATAAACACTCCAACAAAGTATATACTTAAATGTGTTAACTGTCAACGTTGTCTTAATAGCAGTTCCTACTTCATTTACAACTAGTTTCTATTGCACCTCTTCCACAACCCGTTTCAGCTACACTTTACCTTTTTTCTTAGTTGCAATCCCTTAGGTAGCACACACCTGAAACATTGCCCAGTTCCGCAGTAAGTTCCTCTTACCATATTCTGTCAGTAGGTGGAGGTGGAATGTTAATTACTAGTGTTCCTCTGCACTCTTGTACTTCAACTGTTAGCAGCAATGGAGTATTGGAGACCTCTTCAATTTTCTTCTTAATAAACTCAGTCTCTGTTGCTTTCTGAAAGTATTTTGACTTAGTAATTTTATCCACAATTCTCATGATCTTACTTGTCCGATGTCCTCCGACATACCTTTAGATAGAGAATAGAAAAAGTACATCAAGGTAATTTTCGTAAACCTACTGTTTGCTAAAACACCCACGGATTTCCTATTAAATCATTAGAATTTTTATATCAAAAACTCTAAACAGATACATATTCACATGTCCAAGCAGCACCTACCAGAGCCTGCACACAGCAGCTGTACTCTGTCAGCTACAAGTCTCTGGCAGAAATTCCGTCCAGTCTGAACACTTCTTCTTTCCAGATGGCATTGAAAATGCAACATTTTTTTCAAATTGTAAATATACTTATATCATTTATGCCAGCAAGCTGGTATGAGAAGTGACAACCTGTCTATTACCGTTCTAACAAAATTGTCAAGACACAGATGCACCAAGACATATGCAAATATCAGCATAGAAGGCCCAACCATCACGTCTAATCTATTTAACAGTGTCTGTGTCCAACAAAAAGGTTTTCATTTTAAGGTATTATAGCATTTACAACAAGTATAAAGGTGGTGAAAAAGAACAGGAAGGCGATTTTGGCAGTGGGTGGAATGATATCCCAAAAATGGTTAACTATGCCTGCAAAAAGAGGCTACTTCTCCTGGCAATAGTGTCAGATGGCATCCTAGCTTTTAAAACAGATGCTTTAAGGACTGAATATGTCTTTTCTCACACCTATCCCATTACAGACACTCTAAGAATAGCATGTTTGATATTTTCACACACTATATTATACCTAATTGTGGCTCTTTTTGTTATGTAGCAGAGATAGTCTTGCTAAGGAAATAACATTTTCCTATCCTGCCAAAAATTCCTGTTTATCCAGCCTTTTACAGAACTTTTTCCTTAGCATGAGATAAGACAAGAAACTCCTCAGCGGATATAAAAAAAGGGTGAATTGATTTCAACTTTTGGATTTTACACTACCTGTAACTTTACCCAGATAAAGTAGTAACCTTTTCATCAGTTTCTATAGTGATGCAGATTTTTGAAAGGTGTAAGGAAATTCTTTCACTATTTTACTTAAAAATTCTTTGTTCTCCCTCTTTGTCTGTATGAGTTCTTTATATGATCTATGTATTTTTTAAAGATATGAAATGCATCTATTGAAATAATTCCAACAATTCATCACACAGTTTTCAAAAGGTTTTAGGGGTAAAATTCCAAGGAAACTCCCTTGAACATTTTGAATATGTCATGGAGCCTTTTGGTATATTCACTGTAAAATTAGTGAGATGTATTCAGACATAGGAAACACTGCGATTGTCTGAGACATTTCAGCGTTACTACAGATTTCTCACTGCATGGCATCATTTCAATTAGATGTAAAAAGAAAAGAAAAAAAAAAAAAAATCAGACAGCAGCCAAAACAGGGAATGACGTGGCAAAACGGATAGGAAATTTTCTTTCAAATTTTTGCACAGCATTAGAGGGCAGTATTGCATAGCCCAGACACTCAAAGCCCTTCAAGGAAGGGAAGAAAAAAAAAAAAAGAAAAAAAAAAAAAAAACAAAACACAAAACCCTGAGGAAGAAAGCTAGGCTCGAATAACAGTTGTTTTCTTAAAGAAAAGAATACACTGAAAATAAGGGATCAGCAGGATCAGTATGGGTACAATACTGTATACAGAATGTTTCAAGTCAACACGCAAAATCACATTCTTGGCTCTGCTGCTCTTGGCAAGACATGCTGCAGAAGGTCCCCATAGGTTCTCTGGCCCAAACACTTGGCGCTCTCTGTAATTTAATAGTGAAGAAATTCGGAGGTGTCAAGTAGAGCACTGTACAGGTCACTCTGCAGAAGTGCTGTATGGTGAACAATGCTTCCAGCATGACAAAACACTCAGCACAGCAGCTTCCTTTTGGTTTGTAGTACATGGCTTGATTGCCACTCTTTGCTCTAGAAATGGGTGAGTTGTGTTTGCTTAATTGCTTAGATATGCTCACACTCTGACTCTGTGTGACAATAAGCATTATAGGACTGGACCAAGATATCAGTTATACTAAGTCTGGAAACGTGGCGGGGGAGAAAGGATTAACAAACACTATGTAGACAGCTCACCCTTCTGCTCCTGGAGTCATCTGCTTCTCTCCTGCCAATTCAGGAGCATCATCCTCTTCCGAAGACCCGGCGCTGGAAGATTCCTCATCACTGTCTGCAAGACAATACGCCCTTGGCCTGAAACTGAAACAATGCAATTTCCAGGTCAAATGTAATATTCTTAAATAGCTATTCATCATGTACAGCTTTGGCTGACATTACAGGTATTTCTATTGGAGACTCTGAAATGTGCCCTCCTCTTTTTTATAAACTTTATCTAAAAGAACAAAACTGAAACCACTCTGAAGCCAGTCTGTCAGAACCACCTTCAAAACAGAAACTTTGTTTTCTCCAGTAGAATATAATCCTGCATAAAAGAGGATGGCAGGGGAATGGCTATTCTACATATTCAAATCACATGTGGAGATTATTCAAAATGCATTTGAAAGCATCTCTTGTTGCTACTCGTGGCTTTCCATGGAAGTTGAGCAGTATGTAGGCTGGACAGGGGGTTTTTTGTTTTGTTTTAAAAACTATGACAAAGACATGCTTTTAAATTGAAAGGTGAGAACATGCAATTCTGTCTTGTACTAAAAGCAAAGATAGGACTCCAACTTCAAATGACATCGTCTACTAACTGAATCCCAGAATCCCTCGGAGATGTTAACTCTGGTGCTAACATACATACCTTATCTTTACAACATATATACCTTATCTCCACAGCACTTTTAACCCAAGTCAATAAATTCCATTTTGTCTACTCACACACACATGCAATTTTTGCAACGTAGACATATCTCCAGCAACAGTAACACATGCAAAGCAGAAGAGAATTGATCTTTGTCACCTGCCTCCAAATGGAAAGGCACAACGCTCATGCTGGCAGAGCAAAGCTGTCTCAAACTAGCAATTCACCTTACTGTCGCTACAGTGTGTGTCATCACTTATCAATTTCATGTAGAAAAAAGGCAATTTTATTAACAGAAGAAGTCTAACATAACCCTGGGAAGTAATATTTCTTAGATGTTTTGCAGAGATGCTTTTGTCCTATACAAATTTAGGCTATAATCTCCCTTCAGTATCTTTGCTGGAAATATTCCTTTCCCTATTGTATTTGTAGGGAAACTGACCTTTGGGCTTGTGAATTTTTAAGCTCCTCTGACACAGTGAGTGATGTTTACAGGATTTAAGGTTTTGTTTTTTCTGAAGAGAGTCCAAGACAGAATAAGGCAAAGAATGTCACGGGGAGAAGAGGGGGAAAAAGTAAAGTAATAAAATCAAACAAGTGTGGCTCTTAAGGTACAAAATATCACACAGTAGTAACTAATTCCTAGACTTCCAACTATGGAAGAATTCATGTACACAATCACAGAAAAAAATTCAAATCTTTTAAACGGATTAAAATTACGGAAGGATACCGTGAATACACTTCAGTATTAACAGATCTCTACCGAATGCAAGAGCTTGAAATAGTTACACAACACAGGCTTCAAAAGCACATGGTTTTGTCCCTAGGGACTATACCTAGGACTATAATATTCTACAGCTTGTTCAGAATACAGTTTATAGCTGCATTTTCTTTCTTTTGTGTGTGTGTTCTTGGAAATTTATTTGAAGCATTTAATAACTCACACAGGGCATGGACTGAGGCTAGTCTGCTATTCTGTCCATAGAAGAAACGGTTAGTTGCTGCATCAAGTCCTAATGTAAAAGGACAGTTCAAGCACAGCACACAGCACACAGCACTCCTTCCCAACTGCCTATTTAAGAACTGGAGCAGTAATCCCATGACCTCTCTACACTGAAGAATTTGCTACCCGAGCTACGGAATCAGAATCGTAAACCTCTTCTTACCCAGAGATGCATTTTGTACCTGCAGAAGAGTGAAACAGCACACCAAACTAAACCACGTCCCCGAGGACTTAGGGGGTGGCGGATGGTTCATGTCACTGGCCCAAATAGCAATGCTGGAGCTGTTTCTCAGAGAGAAGCTCACGTTTTTAGGTCAGATTCAAACTATACATTTTCTACCTGGGTGTGACCTCGCTTCACTTTCCTGTGCATGTCATACCACCCAGTCCAAAGCATGCACAGTGCATTTTCAAGGCTCTCAAAGGGGTCACCTTGTTGCAATAAGGTGTTTTATTTGCCTAAGGTAATGGGGCCCTCTGAAGTGCCTCCACACGCCTGCACCAACTGGCTAAGACCACAAGATTTCCTCGCATTAAACAAAGGAACAATAAGTAAGCTTGAGTGAGATTTCAGGGGATCTCTGCATACAATGGACCATTTATATGACACAAACATTGGCAGAAAAACACTTTGGAGCTACAGCACTGTTCCTGAGCAGACTCCACAATATTTTATGAATTGCCATTTATCAGTTTGTTTTTACACGGTACAACATAGCAAAAAGGACTGACGGGGTAAGAAACTGCAGTAATTTTGGGTTAGCCTGCCTGCATTTGCCTAATCTCCAGTATGATAGAACCTGCTACTGTATTAATTTTATAAAATTGGCAATTAAATACTTCTCCACCCTTTTTGAGAGCTGCATTTTCCTAAGAGTGCATGTAAGACAGCATTATCAAACTGTATAACAGCACACTTCATTTCTATTTCAAACAGTAATGCAGCAGCAAGGACAGAATGGACTGCAACGTTGAACAATTTGTCTTGCTTTACAGCCACAATATCCAAGGACAGTTAAAACTCAGTACTGTTTCCCCCACCCTCTTCTTTCCGCATGAGTAGATGCTTTTCTTACATGAGTTTGTGGTTACTGCATCTTAAGAGGCAGTTTCTTCTAGGCTCTCGAGGGATAGAAACGAGCATAAGCAACCAACGTGCATCACTTACAGACAATATGATTGTGGATGCAAGTGCATGCAGAATGGTTTGATTTGTCACAGCAATTGCCAGCTGATAATTTAAAAAGCCAGTAAAATTAACACAACACAATGGAAAGCATAGATGAGAATCAAACTGTTCTATACTTCTCAGAGTCTTTAATTTGTTTGTTTGTTTATAACGCCATTGTATTTAAGACAAAAAAAAACAACGAAGCAACAAAAAAAAACCCCATTCCAACTAGAAAACATTAGACTGCTCTTTATGTAAAGCTGGCATGGTACCTGGCCCTGAGCATTTGAAACATCACAGCCATGTGCAAGAAGCAATACAGTTAATGGTTATACCTTCAAGTATTTGGTTGCTTAGCTACAGACATTTACATTTGTGTTGCTGGGGGCCTACTGCTCAGCTAGAATCAAGCTGATTTTTAAATATGAAATCAATGTGTTCACTAATTATTTCTAAGGCCATTCTTGGACTAGACTGATACAAAAATATGCAAAGAAAATCCTGAAGGGATGGGGAAGAAAACAAGAATTCAATTTGTATAGACATGCCTTCTCTATCCCCCATTTTTTGCGTGGACAAGATTAAAGGGATTTTCCAAAAAATCACACCTACCAATTATACTGATGTAAACTCAGAAATATTTATTTCAAGCAGTGACAACGAGAATCTAGGTTGATTTTAAATCCTCTGAATTTCTACCAGTGTATGAGATCATGCAGCCATTAGTTTTTTCACATTTATTTTCTTGTCATGACTGCACTGTAATATAGTGCTGCTGTAAGTATTACTTCAAGATATCTCAGAATAAATGGTCAGAGCTACAACATGAGTATACAAAGCATCTAGTACCTTAATTCTAAAGACCAGAACATTTTATTCATATCTAAACAAATGGCCTCTGAAAGACCAGAACATTTTATTCGTATCTAAACAAATGGCCAGATTTAGATATTTTCTTGATTTGTTGGCAGTGGTTGTACACTAAATCAGAGAACACCTACTGTTCAAGGACTGCAGATTTCTTAAGTACAAAGAGAATACAGCACAAAGAGAATCAACACTCCACAGCTGACAGGATGGCTATTTGACAGGTGTCACTCGCCAGGTTAATATTAATGGACAGATTGATGAAATTCAAACATCATAAAAATGAGAGGGAAAAGCACAAATACAAGTTAGGTAAGTTACAGTATGCGTGTTTTCTAATTAATCCATCTACAAGGCATTCCACTTAGACATAGCAGGTAAATAGAAGTGGGATATGAGCAAAACTGGAGACTAAAGTAGGGCTGTGATTATTCCCATGATGCAATAAAGCTACTGAAAAAGTTTTTACATAACAACTACAGCCTATTTACCTTCCACAGGTGTTTACCATTATATGGTTTACAACTGTAGCTGTATCATGCTGTATTAGCATGTTACATGTGTCTTATCTCCGTATCTGCATATGTGTATCTCCAATATTCAAGTCTTACTGGCTAAGACCCCAAATCAAGCATAAGACAAAACTAAATTTTAATCACAGAACATTTTAAAATCCTACTAAAATACACATAAAAAATTATTGTACTACAAAAGCCTTTTATTAAGACAATTATCAATGGTGTAATCAAACATTAAAGTTGCACAGAAAGGCTGAGTGCTACACACACATGTATGCAACCACGCCAACTCCTTTCAAACTATTGCAGAGCCAGAGCTGCATACATGCAAGGAAAATTGCACTTTTTCACTATGAAAGCTCTTGCTTGATTCTACCGTTGTAATACCTTACCCTTCTCTGCCAATCTCTCCAACTTTAAGTGCTTCACCGAGTGGCTCTTTACCAAGTTTGGTCAAGTTCATCTTGGTCTCTAGGGTCATTAGAAAAGATCCATTATAGGACATTTCCAAATCAATCCAAAGTCCTAAAATTAAAAACAACAACAACAACAAAGTCACTTTAAGAACAGTCACAATCATTTTATTTTAATGTCAAGCCAAAACTTGTTTAAAAAAGTCTATACAACACACTTTTTCCAAAGAGAAAAACTAATTTTTCATCAACCAATTATGTAATTAATTCACAAATAATTAAAAGCTTATCAAAGCAAGTTTTCCCTTCACATTAAGCTTATGGAACAAAGTTGAATGTTCAGATATAAATCAAAGCCATGCTGAAAGATAGGTCAGTGAGTACAGCTAATGATCTTAAAAAAAAAAAAAAAAAAAGAGAGAGAGTGTGATTTATGCACACCTAAACTGCTTAAGAGATCTGAATCAAGATAAAGAAAATAACAGAATACAATCAGGGATTCACTTCAAAACTATTTACAGTACTACTCCAAGCCAAACAGTAATGGGGACACTCCTCTATATTACTTACACTGTCCAAATGAAGAAAAAACTTGAAATCCCAGAGCAATACTGCTTGTCATACATCACAACCGGCAGTCTCTTGCTTTCGACAACGGTGTATCAAAGAAGTATGAAAAGGTTTGCTCAGTAGCTCAGCTATAGGCATTCTTCTTATGACTCACAACAAACAGGGTCATTACTTAGAACAATTCTAGACGTGTAGTATTAAGTTAAATCCTATTGTCTGGGCAGACTATTTGCTTATCGCAATCACAAAAAAGAATTGTCTTGGGAATAATTGCAAGATTAGGTCCTGCCTCCTAAGTGACACCCTGCAGTCCCATCAATTAAAAAAGAGCTGTAGGGTATTTGTGATCCAGAGATTAGAAATCAGATGCCACTAAGCATAGATTATGCATCTTCCTTTTCCAGACATTGCAGCTGCACACAATATGCCCTCCCTAACAGTATCTGGCACATCAACTACTAATGCATTCTACTTTTAATTTACTTACTTGGAAGCAATTAACGGTAACTACTCTTTGGGTTTGATTGATCTAGAAAAGACACAGTTTTTCAGTTAAAGAACAACTGTTTTCTTTTCTGCAAAAATATATCAGAAGAATGGCATTGTCCTAAATCCCACCCATTTATATTAACAGAAATACACAAAACTCTCAAAGACCAGGTCATTGGTACACTATGAGATTACGTGCTGGAAGCAGTACTGAAGGCAAGCTGCTTCTTTACTAACCCAAATTATTCTTTTCTACCATACAGGTTTTCTAATGCCGTTCTAAAACAAAACAGAGGAACTCAAACACAAGCTTATATAGATTATATAGATTTTTCCTCTCTACAGTAGTGAAGTAGCAGTAAGATCACCAGAAACAAGAAAACAGCTAAACAGACCTTTTGGATAACCAATGAGTCAGCATGCTTCGAACGTCAATGTTGTTTTAACAGTAGATCAAATTAAGCAAAGGATGCCATTACTGAGAGGGAAAATTCCTGGCCAGAAAACATTCATACGCATTTTCCAGAGGGAAAAAGGGAGGTAGGGGAGGATGAGGGGGTAAAGAATTGGGCAGATGGTACAGTTTATTCAGGTTATCTGGTTCCCTAGCCTTGACAGAAGTACAGTAAATACTGTAGCATATGCTGTCACCCAAATAGGACTGTATTAACAAGATTTTTTTTTCCCTAACATTGGCTGTTAACAAATTTATAGTCACTTAGAGGAGACATATAATAAAAAAATATTTTCTTCATAATCAAGCACTGGTAAAAAAAGTATGGATGAAACAAAGAACATCACAACTAGTAACTGCATTTTAAAGCCTCACAAAAGGCTACCTCAAATGACTGATTGTTTCAAACACTTTAAAAAAAAATTCTTAAAAGTGTTCATTCTAGATACTGGCCTGAAATTTTAGAATTTTTTTTCTTCTGTGTGGTTTATTCATAGGTCAACAAATACATTTATCCTTATGAAAACAAGCATTTCCAACTATCATCCCCTTATTTATTTATTTATGTCCTTTTAAGTACAATAGCAAAACAAGTTATTTCAGTAATTATTCACTGCAAGCTCTTAAAAACTCAGATACTAAGAGTTCACATGTCATTTGACAATATGAAAGAAGTTACAAGGACTACAAAAATCTACCATAAATGTTTGCTTGTCACAATTTAACTGAACAAGAAACTGAAGGAGTTAGTTGTTCTCACTGCTGTTGTGGGCAATTAATTGAAGCCAAGTATTCAGCAGTCTCCTAAATCCTATCTCATGACTTAGAACTACAGTCTTTGGTTACAACTAAAGTTATGAGAACAGAGAAAGTAATTTTAAAAAATGTTTAAATCTAGGCAAAGAGAAACACTCTGACAAGAACCCCAAAGCATAAGTTCGTTTAAAAAGAAACCACAAAACCACTTGGCAAGCATCATATAGTTCATGATTTTTAAAAGTTTTCACTTTGTTTTCTGTAACTCAAAATAAAATTTCTACCAATGGTGAATCCACTTTGCTACTGTGAACACCAGAGGATGTCATAAATACTGTGGAGAACCCGCTGTCCCACGCAGCAAGCACGCGACAAGAAGCAGCAGTATGTTTTAGTTCCCTGAATACCGAGTGCACATGAGCTTATTCCATCTATTCAATTTTTATTTCTTTTAAAAGACAGGTTTTGTTCCTCATGACAACAAAACAATTTGCTCTTTTCAAACATGCTTTGTTTAAAAAGCTCAGTGAAAAACATACTTTCAAGAAGTTGAGAGCAAAGTACCCAGCGTTTTATAGATAAGGCTTTTCCCCAAAGAGCTGCAAGTCTCAAGTGAGATAAGGGCAAACAATAGCATTTGGATACAACAGGCAGCATTAGTTAACATGTTACGTATGTCCAAGAGAATTTTAATAATTCCCCAAAGTATGTTCTGTTCATACTTTTATGAGGGAAAGGTTAGAGCTTACTAACCTTCTCATGCTTTTAGTCAGTGATTTGAGTGGCACAACATTTTTAATATTAGTGATAAAGTTTATTTATTTCCTCCTGAATTTCATGCATCTGGTATTCTTGCAAAGGTCTGATGATAACTGTTCATCTGAGTTAGAGAAAAGCACTGTAGTAAGAGTCGCAGACAAATGAGTCTTACATCAAAACTACAGTTAAACAAAACTTAAAAAGACCATGTCCAAACTATATAATACAAGCAAAGATGAAGCCTAAATTGTTTCTAAGCAGAAACTTGCTCGTTATCTAATACTGTGCACAGCTGAATTCTATCACAAATTCACCATCCTGGGGAACCACTGTTGCTTGACCTTTAAGAACAGTGAGTGGAACTAAGATCTTTAAGAGACAAACTACCTCAGTGAAGAGAAATCCCCCTCAAACCCCTGAGTTCAGCACTGCATTCTCCTCCAACCAGCGCTGTAAGAAAGGACATGGTACTATATACCTGTTGTGTGTTCAATACCCTCATGGTCTGGGAAGATACTACATAGAGAAACACGACAGTCTGTTCCTCACTTAGAAACACTGTGCATAGGAGAGCTAGTGAAGATTGATCCTGTTATGATTTTCAGCTATTTATCTGTTCAAACTTTGCTCTGTCCATATTTGTTGTTATTGTTCTAAATATGCTCCTGAGACTTGCTGAAGTTAGGCTCATTGCTGGCCTGTAATTTACAGCCTCTCCAGAGGCTCCTGGCACTCTTAAGTATTGTAAATTCACTAAATTCCTACCATCTCACTACCAGTTTATTGGTTTCAGCACCATCTAGAAATGGTTTTGATATCTTCATCTAAGAGTTGAAAGAGCAGTTTAAAACAAAAATAAGTTGTTTGCCATGCAATCCGTAGCTGCACCACAACAGGTCCTCCAAGGAAATATGTCCCTTTAGACCAATTAGAAACTTCCCATTAAATAATTCTCTTTCACTTCTCCAGCCCAGTGTAACGATATGGTAACTAAAGGAGTGAATGGAGTGAGAGGAGACAAGTTAAGAAACCCTTAATAAACTCAGAAACAATTTTAAATTAAAAACTGCTCTGATCACGTCTTAGAAGAAAGATGGCATCTACTTCTCCTCACCATGTAGAACGCTTTTGAAGCTAAAAAACATTAACTCAAGTTTGCCTTTTTGTGAAACTACTTAAGTGACAAGAGTATCCTCAAATATACTCCTGCAACCATATGCAAGCCAGAAAGAACAGAAAAGAAAAAAAAAAAAACAAACCACTTCTGATTCATAAAGCAGCAGTATGAAAGTCATTCAGCTTAAAAAAAAAATAAAAATCTTTGTTTAATATTAAGGACATAAAATGATGCTGTATTTTGAAGTTTCTTTTCAAAGCAACACTATATTCTTGTTTTAGAAGTTCTTACAATTGTATTTTCTGAATTGCTGTATTCAGAACAGGGCAACTTCTCCTGGAGAGCGCCAAATCTGTTTTCTGCTATGGTACAGAACCAGATCTGTCTTGAGGAGATGTACGTTGCTCTCTGTAGTCCATGACAGAGTATCAGATACAGGTCTGCATCTCTGTTGCATGCAAATTTTAGTTTAGTTCAGTAATTATTTCCAATGGAAAGCCATGATCATATTTCCATACCTATAGACCTATGTTTATACCAAGCCTGATGCTACTACTATTGGAGATAAGAGACTACTCAGTACCTCCTCAGAATAAGCTCTTATTAAGTGTACCTTCCTCTGATTAAAACACCCACAAGATAAACAGATTAAAATTCTGTTCTCCACAGGTACAAAGGAATGAACCCAGCAAAACCAGAAGCAGCAGCATGTGTTTTACCTCTGTGATCAACAGAAGGTTTGAAGGCTTGAAGGATCTTCGGCACTGCTATCCCCATGTCAAGCTCAGTTAGAGTTAGCTCATTCATGAAGTACGGCAGCTAAAAAAACAGAACATAAAAATCAAATCCATGTTATGGAACTAAACATCACTTCCTGATAGAAGAAAGGTCATTAAACTTAAGGAATGGATTGAGCTGAAAAGCCACCAGTGAAAGAACACAAATAAAATTACACAAATTTCTTCCAATTCTAGGATTTTGCAGTTATCAATTTCAAAATAATATTTTAGGGAGAGATTCAGCATCTGAACTTGGAATGTTTTTAAAACTATGCTGAAGTTCAGATGCTGACCTTAATCCTCCAGCATGCTTTTTAGTCAAAGCACGTAAAAAGCTCCAGAATGAAGTTTAAATCCTATTTTACCGTGAATAAAAATCAAAGACTTCTTTGGATTTTAAATTCAGTCACATATTTTATAGTTGCAGTTACATCAACGTCTCAGCTATTTTTATCTTTGGCAAATTCTTTCATAGCACAATAGCTTTTAAATCTGTATGATCATTTTAGCATAACAGAGGCACAGAATCACAATGATTTGGGTATCTATTTACTGTAAGTATTTCTTATTGATAGAAATTCCATCTCCTGTGAACAGACAGTGCTTTAATCTATCAAAAACACATCCAGCCCCCATTCCCAGTCTTTCCACTTAAACTGTTTCCAATGTGATGCTTGGGTACCCTGCTGTCACAATTGTGGAAACAGCCAGGGCAGAATTAGGTTACTGCTTATTTCCCAAAGCACAAGCAACACTATCTCACAGCTGGTGCTGGCAGCTAAATTTCAGAGCTTTTGTCAGGAAAACTACATCTTCCTTTGCCTTTAGGAACAGGCAAACTCCTCCCCAAACATCAGGAGCTAAACAGGCCTGTGATTAACTGCTGCTGTTCCGAAGAGTTACAGAATGCAAAGGGAAGACCCAGAAGTCATTCAAAAGCACCACTCCTCCCTTCACCCTTTGAGCTTATGCAGTTGATGCACAATTATATCCTATCACCCCACAGACAGCTCTTTCCCTGACTATTACTCCCACTGACCTCTCCTGCGAGTAGCTTATGTCTGAAGTTAATAGGAACACATTAGAATTGCGGTTCCCTGATCTCCTCCACCTTAAAGGCAATCTACTGTTTCCCAAAGCAGATTTCATAATTTATAATCAGTTCTATTTATCCCTAAAGTAAATACAATAATACTTCTACTTTTTACATAAAAACTTCACAAATAGTTAATCCAGCTGTAGTTAATTTGAAACTGAAGCAGCAAAGTTAACATGTTGAGATCCTACTGTGAAATGGATAGCAAAGCTGAACTGGAACTCTGTATCACATTTATTTGTCTTTTACATGTAGGTATGAAATAAGTGTTTCTTCTACTGTTTTAAAACTCAAAGACTATGTGTTTGTTTTCCTCCATAAGGAATGTGTCATGCAAGTCTCCAGATTAGTTACCTTTATTTTGCTAAGTTTCATTTGGATCTTCTTTGACACTAGATCAGACCAATACTTTTCTCCTAAAAAATCCCAAAATATTCTTCCAAGCAAAGCATTCACCCAGGCCTCCTGTTCTTCTTCTTCAGCTTCCACATGGGCATCTGGTAACTGAAAACACTCATCAGATTAGTCAGCCCTCTAAATTCTACAAAGGTCAGAAAAGGCCTCATTTACACTGGAAAGTTCAGTGTCATAGCCCAGGTTAGCCAAGAACACTAAATGCTCAGCACAGACAGCAGCTTTACAACCACATCAGCTGGGCTGACATGAGCTTGCTTGTCATCATCCTGACGTGCAACAGAGTAAATGAGACCACATAGATATAGATTGACCTCTGGCAATGAAATGATAAAGTTGTAAGTAATTTAACCTCTGGCAGAAAAAGCAGATAGGCCCAGAATGGGCAGCCTTATAAATGAGTCTGTAGCAGAGACACTCTCTCTTCCTAACAGGATCTAGAAGAACCACTACTCTACTCTTCCTTTGTTTTATAAAAAAAATGGAGAGCAAGACCTAATCTTACATCCTCAAATCCAGTTCAGAAACATCACAAATAGATGATAAACAAACACAGTACAGGGAAACACACTCTCCCTTCCAATGTCTGTATATAGGCTTCAGGAACTATATTATTCCTTCCGCTGCATTAAAGGTTTTGTTTACAGTCCAAGAGGATTATGTCTTCGTTTACTTGAGAACCATCTCCAAACACTGGGAGATATTACATGTTTGGGTGTTGCATCACTGACTACAGACACAAAAGCAAAGGCAGCTGGAATACTTTTGGGTGTGTACATGCTACCATGCATTTCATTAAAACCAGGAGTTTTCCATGAAGGAAAGACAACATATTTAGTGTCTCTCAACTGCTTGCAATGAAAGGAGAATTCACCACCTTTCATTATTATTACAGGCAGAAATCCTGAAGCCAGCAGAAAAGCAGTGCTTCCTAAGAGCAGTCAGGTAGATGCTACAGTTCTGAACATCATTTCTTGGCAAGGACTGCTCCCAATAGCTACAGCCTCACGCAGGCAGAATTGCTGGGTTAGTAGCTTCTGCTGTGACGCAAGTTTCCTGCCAGCAGCGTTGATCTATTTATAGAATGATTTCTGACACGTGCCAGATTCAGCAGTGAATTCATCACTGCTTCAGGGGTTGTTGGGAGCTAGAATATCTTTTTTTCCTGGGGGAACACAAGATGTGTTTATTTGTATGCTATACCATGGCCTCCTACTGCTTTCTGGACATTGTATGAAAAGTCTGGCAACAAAGATGCATGACATGAATTACGTCTTTTAAATGAACGGTGATCACACTTAACATCAAGGATCCATTTATTAAGAGTGTCGTACTTAATATTAAGGTTCTGTTTATTAAGAGTGATTCAAATGCAGTCCAAAAGGCCAAAGGATTAGACGGAGCTATAGAGATTGTTCACTATTACGCTGCTGTGTACTACGCAATACTAACACATCAGCCATTTTGTGTTGCTTTAAAAGATATTTAAAAATAGAAACCATACAATCCATCCATCCATGCCTTACGCCTTTTTGAGCAAGACTGTCCAAATCAAGCTGTAGTCTATATGAGACCCAATTCCATTTCTGTCCCTCAATCAGCCAGGTATACTGCAGTAAAAACTGTCCCACTGTTGTCAAAGTCACAGCCAGAGGGCTATCAGATACATACTAAAGGCAAATGCCTAACCCTGTTCATGGCAACAGGGCCAAAACATCATTCTTGAGGAGAACAACTGAAGAGGTTAAGCACTTTCTGAAACATTCAACAGAAAAACAGTTCCCAGGTCCAAGACAAAAAGCACTGCTTCATGTGGTCCAGAGTGCATGAGTGAAGCCAAATGTAGGGCTGAAAACAGAATTTATAGTGTAGTATCTGCACTGAAAGACTTCTATGAACAGTGTCCAACTAATACTTGTGTTATATGACAGTTCTGTCCCAATCAGGTGCTCAGATGCACTCAGGAATCATAGAAGGCCTTTAGCTCCCTACAAAGTGCAGAAAATGAAGATCAATTTTACTACCAAGTACTAAAAATTCCACTTAAATTGTTTCAACACGCCAGGACCTCAAAAACATGCTTTTACTCAATCTACTTTGGAATATACACAGAAAAAAGTAACTTTTCACTGCTATTGGGAAACGAGGTTTGTGGAGGTTTTTGGTTTTTTTTTTTTCTTTGTTTGATTTAATCTTAAGCATAAGTTCTTTTGGGACGAATGTTTTTTGGGACACACCTGTGCATTCCTAATGAAGAAAATGTACAGCCATATTGCCTTCAGCTGTACAATCTTTTAGGTACAAGACACTGCAAAAGCCAGAAAAAACACAGACGTTCTTGGGAAATAAGAAATCAAACTAAATCAATGAAAAGCTTTTATGTTACATTAATAAGAAACTGTGGACAACAGGGAACTGGCAAGCCTGAAAACCCACACTGACTTCATAAAATGTTTAGGGCCAACCTGTAGTTAAAGTAATTAATTTTTCTTTCTACACAACTAATTTTTAAAGTAGTAGTTAACAAGATAAAATGTATCACCACCTCTGATACATCTTTTGGGAGAAAAGTATTACCTTTTTCACAGCTGTAGGGCTGCTATCTGCACTGAGGACTGGACTACCTGAAGGGCTTTTCTTTTCATGTGGAACACACTTTGCCATATAAATATTGTAGTCCAGAAGCATTTTCTGCCGCACATTGCCAGCCAGATCCTTGTGCTTCGGCTGGGATGCAATTTCTTCTGCACTTCCCTTGCTGCTGCTTCGGCTGTGGGTGAGAACTCCAGATTGACTATCGGTTCTACTGTGTGTTGGCAAGATCCCTAAATCAAAAGGAATAATATCTGTTTAACAGAAAAGGAACCGGACCATCAAATAGAGTTATAATCAAACACTTAAAGGAACAAAATTAGCTTGCAGATTTAATTTATTCTGAAAAAAGACCGTTCAGAGCAGTGCCTTCTCCTTCTGAAAGGTAAAAGCAAATTTCAACACTGTGTGCTTAGGTGGTCCTAAACCCAAATTAGTCAATATTTAGTATGATTCAGCACTCAGCAGTATGTGTGACTGGAAAACTCAGCTGATCAATAGCATATTTAAATATGGACACTCACATATGTACAACATATGGCAGAATTCCCAACAGCCCTGCTGGGGAATGCCTAAAATAAAAGTCAGGTGATTAAAATGTACCTATAGCTTTTTTTTTTTTTAATTTAATTATAGAATGTTGTAATTAAAAGGACTGTCAAAAGCATGTAACTATTAGAATTTTAATTAGCCATTAATTTTGCATTTGCATTTTAAGAAGTTATGTGCCAGAAATAATGATGTTAACCAATTTTTAAAAAGCTTCTCACAGAATAAAGACAGAAAAGTATGAGTCATTCAGATTTTAAATTTTATCAGAGGATGGTTTAAATTAATATTTCAAACATTTGTTCAATACTGTAGACTAACATGTTTGTTGGTTCAGATATATATATTAGCACAGGACTTTTTATTTAAACAGAAAAATGTGTTTTCTTGTGACATTAACCTATGAGAAAGCTCTTTATTGTTTACAGGAAACTGGAGCAAAAGGAAGGATGGAGAATGAAGAACGGGTAATAAGAGGACTAGGTCTAATACTGCAAACGTGGACATCAGTTCTAACACGGCAGAGAAAAAAAAAGATTGAACTATTCATCGTTACAAAAATTACAGGAGTTGTTACAGTCACTGAAAAATAGTGTATTCACATAGAACAGTCTAAAAATAGTAAGAATAGTTGAGGGCATATAGCCAAGTATACAGCCAAGAGAGGAAAAGGCAGGGTGGGAAGGTGGGAATGAGAGGCCAAGATAAGGAGCAGAATAGTGTCTTTAGTATTATTTGTCTATAAAGATCACTATGGCTCCACAGTTGCTATAACTACCACTTTGAAAACATAACTTTGGTTTGTTTCTTTTAATAGACACTTTTACTAGAATACAAAATTTGAATACCTGGCTTGTTCCCACATAAACCGGATGGCTTCTTCGCTTCAGACTTCAGCTTGGATGCAAGAAGGAACCTTCTGAACCACTCCTCCTTTTCCCTACCTGTCCTTCCAAAGAGATAAAGCACTTGATCCTTTTGGCTAGTATACTTTGCTCCATCCTGAGGTTTCTTGGATTCTTCATTGTTCAAGTCCACTTTTTCAGCAGATAACTTTTCCTCTGCATTCTCTTTTTCAGTCTGGGCCTTAGCCATAAAGTCATCCTGTCTAGCGAGTTCAATGCAGATAGGGTACTTCTTATTCCAAATCCGTTTTCGTGCCAGACTCTTAGGAACTAGGGAAATCTGAATGGTAGATGAAAGGGTTAAATTAACTTATTTTTCAATTGTATCTTCTGCGTTTCTATACTCACATAAAGAACATAGGAATGCAAAAGATACAGATCCTACATTGTATCTGCTGGGTTTAACTGATTCTTAACTTATAGCTGGTTGATGTCCCGCCCATGCTATCACTACGTCTCTGGTGAGCCATAGCCTTGGAATTAAAACAAAGACCACTTAAGTAGCTTAGACTTATACAATCACATGGATTAGAAACTTGATTGTCATTTAGAAGATCTTATTCTCAGAGATATGCAGAAAAAATAGAAAAAACAAGAACCTTATTTCTGTGACCATGGGGTAGATAAGATTCCAAACTGAGTTTTAAACTCAACTTTTCAGACCTGCCTCACGAAATTGAGTGCTTGAAGTTGGCAATAGTCACCGCAAGTATGTAAGAAGCAAGCTATAGAATTGATGTGCAGATAATTATATTCTAAATTCAGTATATTCAGAGAGAATTGAGACAATGCAAGTGATGAGACGAGTGACAAGGTTTAAAATTCTTATCTAGGGGCTGAACTTAACCAGTGTTCTCCAAAACCCGTGGGTAAATACCTTGGAGAATAGCCATCGTTTGCTTATTACAGTCAGGACACTTGGCACTTTTGTAACCAACTGGGGCTGGGTTGTGGGGGGGAAGTACTGGAAATTTTTCTAAGATACAATGGGGAACAATTGTGAGTCAAGTGCTCTTGTAGCATGTGATAGCTTTGCTTGTCTTCATTATGGGAAAACAAATCTGCAACAGGACGGGAATCTAAGTTTTTGCTTTATCTTTTTCACCATCGTCCTTTAATGGAAAGCAGAGCTGACATCAAGAACCTTTCCCATACTGACTTGGGGAAACAAAGGGAGGTTTTCCTCACTGTCCCTCTCGCCCTCTAACTTCCACAGACAACTGAAGCATAGTTTCCTCCTACATCTGTGCTGCCAAGGCCCTCTATTGATGCAGCACATTAAAAAAATCCGTTCTTTTATTTTAATAATGAGGTATTGATGTATTACTTAATACGATGCCAATAGAAACAACCTCACGTGGCAACTCTTCATAGATTTGAGGGAGGCAAATAACATGTAGGAAAACTGTCCCAGCATTATTCTTGACACACTCTTCCAACTGCAAAAATCCTCATCTCCTTCCCTAGACAGTGGGTACCAACAGCAAGTCATGTCTGTTCCAGCTACCTGCCTTGGGATAGAGACAACCACCAAAGATTATGCATTTTGGTGTAAGCTTCAGAACAGTCACGCTGTAATCTAATGCATGGGGAACGATTCTCCCAACTCCCATGTGTTAACTTCTGCTCTGAACTGACAGAGGAAAATCATGCTTTTCCCTTACCGTGTAAATATGTAATTTTTTCTAAATCCTGCTCAATCTTCCTCCTCAGCACAATCTTTTGCAAGTTAGTCACGATAACAGTTTTATTTACATAACGACAGAACATGAAACTAGACAAGTGGAGCCATTTTCAAAAAAAGTTTCAAAGTATTCTTTGTTAAAATCAGATATAAGTAAGGCACACTCACCTTGCTTTCTGTAAGTTCATAAATTTTCTGGCTGACATACGTGACTTCAGGCTTTGGCTCATTGTACACAGCCCTTCTAGAAATATTTTTATTGGGTTTTGAAAGTCGCAAGGTGCTTCCTTCAAGTCGCACATAAACAGAGTGAGTCAATGTAGCATGGTATGTTTCTGGATCATAATTATAAATTTCATTCATCCATCCCTAGCAAAGAAAACGCTTGTTAACAGACTTTTAAACTGCTGGAAAGCCAAGTACAGCATATACATAAAAGTTTTAAATAATTATCCAAGCTTTTGCCAAAGTTATTTCACTTATGGCACAAATACAACAAAGCAGTAAATGCCCTAAATAAGATAGCACCAAACTGACAGCATGAGATGAGGACTGTATCCCAAGCACATAATTTGTTTTTCTGACTAAATTATTTTGTATATGTAGCACAGTGCTCTCTCACCTCATCTTTGTGAAACACTGTGAGATCTGCAGGCAGAGGCTTGCTGGGAAAAGCCACAAGGCAGTCAGTAAGGGCATGTTGCAGAGCAGCCTGTCTGCTTAGATCAAGTATGGACATTTTAATCACCAACAGTCAAGGCAAGACAAACAGTCTGCTTATAGACAGCACTGACATTTTAATCACCAACAATTAAGCACTGAGTGGAAGACCACAACAGAGTTTGTTTTAATGCACGATCACCGTGTAAGATCATTTAACATGTTGTGTAACTTCCCAGTTACAACACAGGAGTCATACATGTGGATTAAATTTCATTTGTTTCTGTGCAGTGAAAGAAACAGAAAACAAACCAACCAGCCCTGCTGTAACAAGCCAGTAAGTGCTGACTCTAACTATGGGGGTGATGTTACTCCTCTAACATCTGATTACAGAAAATGCAAGATGATAAATGGGGCAGAAGACAAGCCAGAATACTCATTCAAGGAGGACAAGTTTTCCTCCTCTTAACTTGCCATACAACATATTTTGATAATTACTTCTACCTGCACATCAAAACATACTCAACATTCATTAATGTCAATAGAAAGCGAAGGAGACAGACTTAAACAGCCATACCCTAGAGCATAAAGTAAAATGGCATCTTTACAAATACCTAGGTGAGTATAGTAGCGGGGAGAGCATCCACTGCTGGGAAGAAGGGAGAGCTGAAGGAGCATCCCTAGCATTCTTCAAAACAGAAAAGTTGTAATTACCTTATGCAAAACATCCCCAAAATTACTGCAACATTTTAACTTACTGAAGAAGTTTCCGCCCACACATAGAAATGTAAAATTTATTTTAATGCTCATTTACTTAAGTGCCATATAATTTCTCAAAGTAGACAGCACACACTTTCTTAGGTGCCATAGTAACAGTGATATCTATGTTTTGCTTACTCTAACATCTAGCTCCATTTTCACTATAAACCCTGAAAAACCTAGATAAATTAGCACTTCTTTTATGTTCAAGAAAGATTAAGTCATTCATCTATGCTCAGCTCTAAAGCAGACTACCTCTTTTATTAACAGAAATACCTATACCAACACGTGCTCTTTGAAGAAGCTTTGTGTTTGGGTTTTTTTGCTTACACTGGGTTATATACAACTACCATATAGGAAATACAATGCATGAGGAAGAGTTTTTTATAAACCATCAAGGCTCTGCGCAGCAGGGTTGATGTATGTTTGAGCACATCCCATTTCCTTCCTAGAAATTAAGCCAAGACATCTTTGAGCAGACAGCAATTAATTTTCAGGCAGGAACTCCAGCTGGACTTACTGAAGCACAAGGACATCACGTGAGTTGCCTAAAGCCACCATGAGCCATTCACTCTGTGCAGAACTGGAATATCCCATATGGCCCACAGACCTCTGGAGAGACTCCCACCTGCCCCCTGGATCAGATCTCCAAGCTATTTCTAGCTCAGACACCGAAGTCTGGAGCCTGCAGCCAGGCAAACATACAGACAAAAATTTGCTGCCTCCAAAGTTTACTGCTGCCTTCTGCAAGGCAGTTCAGCCAAAGACCACACAAGCTGGCACAAAGAGAAAGGGATACTTGGAAAGTGGATCTGTATATGAAACTTGGCCACACAAACCCTTTTTATAACTGTAATAAGCTATACTTCTATTTTCAGTAGGAGGGTTGGAAACCTCCAGGTACGTCTGGTACCCAAGAAGGAAGGTCAGAGTATACTTGAAGTTTCCTTAACATCCTGCTCAAGATGGAACTGGCTGGAGTTTTCTGATGCCAGCACTTGAGCTGAGCAGAGGGCATGTAGCAATGAAAACAAGGCATGATTTACACATAATTCTCATAACAAATACACATATGTACCATAGTAAGAAGTAAAAATCCATGAACATAGCTTCACAGATGAAAAGCTGAGAGTTTGAGACATGAATACCTTGGGACACACATCGGATGCACAAACTTTGCTATACCTTCTCAGCAGCTATACGACTGTTATCCAACACTCTTAGAGTCATGTTTAATTTCATCCCTACAGCACATACCGAGATGCCACAGTCACATCTGTGATAAAAACATGCAAAGACCAGCCTAGGTTAAGTGACTTAACCAAGCCCAGTGAACAGGGGTCTGAATTCATCCATATGTCATCCACTAGACCAGCAACTTTCCTATCACGTTTCTTCTGTAACAGTGCCAGTACCAGCCTTTCTGCCAGAAGATTTCCTTAATCTACACAACTAAACAGCAGAGGAAAGGCCCTTTTGAAGATTGCCACCTTCTTCCCAACAGCAGCAAGACACACTGAATTTAAAGGGCAAAAATAAACAAAACAGAATCTCTGCTTCCTCAGTTTGTATATTCCCGCTTCTCTTTCAGCATTCAGGAGCCTTGGGAAGTCCCACCTGCTTTACTGATCCCTACCATGCGCCCAGGCTTTCCACTTCAAGCAAATGGATTAGCTCTATAATCTGCCAAGCACACAATTCTCAAACCCTGTACTGCTGCCTCCCTTGCTCGCTGTACATAACAAACCCAACTGAAGTGCAAACGCTGCTTCCCATAGCACAACCATCAGGATATAACCGACTGAAGAACCTGTCCAAGACTTTTAACGATGATTTTCGGCTGCCTAAGGTACTGAGCATTCAAAATCTAGAACAACAGATTTACCACCTAAAACAGCAGCCTACATAGTGATTTCTACGCAGGGAAGAGATTGGCTGCTTCATGTATTTGAGGCAGAGCCCAAAAACCAAAAGATACAGAAGTTCAACTTCAAATATGTGGGGTTTTATTTTCAGACAGCAACTAGCCAACAGTCAGGCTGAGAGAGACATCACATTACTACAAACCCTCCTTGTACGTAAATTTTTAGTTTCCTGATTTCTAAGGATGCACTGTTTCCTTTTTGCACTCAACTTTCAAGTTATTTTGTAACACAGAGAAACATTGCATGGCTGAGACTGAAATGTTAGTACTTCACCAAATGATGATTCCTCACTCTATGAGTGAATCTGGAAGTGTGTCCCAGCTGCAGGAATTTTCTTCCCCCCATATAACTAACTGTTAAAGGGGAAACAACACCATCTGCCTTCTCACTTCAGCGATTTTCATTTTTGTAAATTGTTTCATCTAGCATAAAAACCATTTTTGAGAAGGTTATCCAAGAAACCCCCAAATTCATTCCAAAGTTCCTGCATTTTAAGGACAATTTTAGCAGAAATACCTCCACCCCTTTCTTTGCAAAAAGAAATTGGAACAAAAGATTCACAGCCTACGGAAACCGTTTTGCAATGCATCTGAACAGAGAAGTTGTGTTACCATAACGTGCTAGCAACAGATGAATTTTCCCAACTACAGAAACAACAATGGGTTTCCTTGTGTAGGAGAGGAGTGACTGTATGATGGGTCTTTTTTGTACTAGCGAAGTTGTTAAAATAAGAAATTTAGTAATTCAGGGAGGACAATGACCATAGTCATATGCTACTCTGCAGCTGCTTGCCATTTACACTGATCCTGTGATCTCCATTTACAAAGGTCAGCAGTGGCTCTGAATTAACAGCTGAAATTAGGAGAAAGTGCCTCACCATCAGACTGGTAACTAACCTGAAAAAGTATCCGGTTAGAATATTGGGCAGCATGACTTTTATAGCAAAGGTCACAGTTACTATTCAAAAACCCATACATGCACCAGCAGGATTTGGCCTGTTTGTTCGACGGCAGAGACTGAACTGGCTTTCAGAGTGCAGCACGTCACCTCTGTCACAGCAGTGCTATCAACTATACCGGCCCTACAGGGAACACACCTGTCTATGGAACACAAGCATCTGCATAAAACAGCTTTAAAAGGCCCACCCCAGTTCCACCTGGAACTGCAAAAGATCCTTACGAAGGACCCTGAGGGCTGGGGGCACAGAGCAGGTCTGCAAGTTAAATAAATAAAAATCATTACTTCTATGATATTTTCAAATACGTAAGTAAAAGAATCAACGAGTCAACTTCATAATACAAGCCCAAGTCTGGATTAAAACTGTCCCCAGAGTTTCTTAGTGATATTAACAGATTGATTAATATCCATTATCATTAAATGATACAATCAAATGCTCCAGCACTGAAATTCTTGAAAGACTGCTGATCACTCAAATCACACTAATTGTATTAGTATCCCTCTCACTACCACTATTTTATAATAATTCTATAGTGTTTTGCTTGATAAATGAGGAAAAATGTAGTGCAGTTGTTTGAGCTTTTATTAACAGGGAATCTAAAGACACAAAAAAGGTCTAAAGTGGGCAGAAGTAACCATCACCTTAACTGGGAAACACATTTGTCTGCCAGAGGCCACTATCAAACATGAAACCCCTTGGGTGATATTCAGGAACAGCATGCTGGTAAAAAGCCTCCTCTTTCTGTACAGCTATGACTCAAAAAGCTTCATTTCTCTAGCAGGCGCTGCCAACACAGTCTTCTCATGAAAGTTCTTTCTAATGGAAAGAGTAAATTCATCATTTCCATTTTAGTTGTTACTTAAAACCTTTTGTATCAGCCAGCACAACACAAGGGAATGCACGCTTGAGAAAGCCAATAAGGAAGTTAGAAAAGACTAATACACTAACAAAGAAAAAAAAATGTGGGCAGAGAAAAAAAGGAAAAGGTGCCCGAGCTGCAGCCCCTGCATGGGCCCCCTGACCTCCTCGTTGCAGCAGGATCCCCTGGGGCGGGGGCTGTTTAT